>JASCQY010000053.1:14019396-14026462 GCA_030264315.1 Sardinella tawilis | reverse complement strand
GAAACCAAAGTGAGACTACATTTCGCGCACCTGCGAGTCATATGTTGAACTTAGGTCTAAGGCTTATTGTAGGCATAAAATATTCTTATTTCCACCATTAGGCCTACTGTAACATGGAATTTATCTCGATAAATGTTGATCTGACTTGCCTGAAATGGACCATAGATTGTTCACCCGCCAAAGTGGCTGGTGAAGTGAAAGATTTTACCCGCCAGCAACGAAATTCACACACATTTGGCGGGGGGCGGGTGGTTAATTTCCATCCCTGGTGTGTGTGTGTGTGTGTGTGTGTGTGTGTGTGTGTGTCTGAGAGAATCACGTACCACTGCAGGTCTTGTTGTCGTAGTTGAGCGAGTAGTGCGCGGGGCAGCCGCACACGTAGCTGCTGACGGGCACGGCCAGGCACAGGTGGGAGCAGTGGCCGTTGGTGGAGGCGCAGGCGTTCCAGCCGCCCTGGCGCGACGAGTGGTACACCAGGATGTCCATCACGTAGTCCAGGTGGCCCTGGATGACCGTGCGGTTCTGCCCGCTGGTCTTGTTGGCGCGCTCGATGCTGCGCAGGCTCCAGTCTGTCCAGTAGATGTAGTCCTGGTACTGGGTCAGACCGAAGGGGTGCGGCAGGTCCTCCGCGATCACCTCCCGGTCACCGCCTGAGAGAGGGGCGAAGAAAAAGCTTTAGAGAAATATTCACGTGCTATTTAGAGAAATATTTACAAGTTAGTCTAAACAACGACTAACGTATTTGCAACGTATTTGAAAACCACCGACTTGAGGAAACAAAAGTGAAATGTATGTTTTTGTTTACAGGGCAATGTGTTTTTTTTTTTCTTTTCTGAATTCACGCTTTTATTTCTAAAAATCAGGATTACGGGATTATGTTTTAAGTTCATACTGTAGGGTTGCTCTACAGATTCCTTTTTTGACTAGCACAAAATCATTCAAGATTTTGGTGTGATTTGTATCCATGTATATATTACACCATTTTCTTTGATGGCCAGACAGGTACATCATGGAGGACAAGGTGAATATAAAAATGTTTAACGGTTAACATTTGCGATTATACCATTTATCAAATTGTCGTCTGACCTCCAGTATGTGCACAATATTCGACCATCATGCTTGAAAGCAAGATAACAGTGTTGCCTTATCTCAACAATGCCTGCGTTTACACTCAAACACACCCAAAAAGTTCTAAAGTCTAAAGTGACGATATAAAACAACTTCCAATCTTATCTTTTCTTCTCTGATACAAAAGTCTCGCAGAGAAGATGCTCCACAAAGGAGTTGTACAGTATTCTCATAAATCTACATGTTATGTAACCCATTTCCATTCAAGAGTACTGACCTCAGATCAGTTTGGATTCGGGTGCAGTTGCAGTTGCATTGCTTTTGCACACGGCCACAGAAAAATCGTTCCACAACACCCTCCTCCTTTTCGGGGTCCCTTTTCCCATATTCCAAAACACAGATCCCATATCATTTACTCAGCCTCCTAATCTCCTTTAAACACTTGCAGCTGCAACACCCAGGCTAGTGTGCCACTGGGCCTGACGACGGCTCCGCGCTAGCCGTTAGCCAAGGAGCGCTAATAGCGGAACAATTCCAGGCAGGCTTTTCTGGAGCCCGTTCCCAACAGATTGACACGCTAGCGCATACCGGCGCTCGTCTGTGAGCACATTAGCGCTAACGGGGCTTTGTTTGGGCTCTTTTGATGTTGCCCCCGTTTGCTTTTTTCTCCTCCTTCCCCTGTCTTCGACCCAATATAGCAGCGGCCAAGCGGCCAGCTAGGCTGCTAGGCAAGCAGGCAGGCAGGCGAGCAGGCATGATGAGCTAATTGGGAACATATTGTGTGTGTGGATCGGCGAGCCAGCTGCAACGTGAGGGTCCTTATCATGCATGGGCCTCGGGAGAAATGGCGCCAATGACCTGGGGGGGGGGGGGGTGGGTGGATGGTTGGGTGGGTGGTTTGGAAATGTCGCTGTGTATGTGTGTGTGCTGAGGGTGTATGAGTGTGTGTGTGTGGAGGGGGTGGGGGTGGCATCATGCAGAGTTACGAGACAGAGCCATCACACCAAGGAGAGGGTGCCAACAGCCAACCCGACTCCATATGGGGGTAGATGAGTGGGTGTATCTTTAGAAAAGTGCCTCTTTGCTCATTTTGTCATTACTTGAATGGGTGGAATTGGCAGGCGGTGCAGAGTGGTAGTTTCTGCGCTGCACTCGGCACACATGCCGCTTCAGTGTTTCCATTAGCGGCTAATGTGAAGGCTAGCCCAGAGGATGCACCTGGACAGGCTTTGACTTAGATTGCTTGCTGATTGCTGTGCGGAGAAGTTTCTAAGTTGATCTAGTTCTCCTCAAAGGTCATCACCTCCAGTAGGACACCTGGATCAATCATCCAAGGTACTGGATGATTTACTGTTTCAGTGCTGCTATTAATAGTTAATGAGTAGAACGTGTGCTCAAACCACTTGAAAAAAAAAGGCTTGGAAATCTCTTTGCACAAGCGGTCGATTCACCTAGTTTGGGCTTTGAAGGCCATTGTATTGGATTTGCTATTCAAAGTGATTATTCATTCTGTCTGCAGCTGCATGAACAGTTAAGGTGAAGGCCAATGCTGTAACATTCGGGGAGGCATTGGCAAACTCATTACACAGGCATACAAGCAATCTGCTCTAATCTAGTTGAGCCCGCAAACATCCATAAAGGCTCTATTACATAGGAGCTTTCTCTCGGTTACCCAGCATGTTGGAGGACTCGATGAGCGTGGTATCCAGGTCCGTCCAGTAGAGGCGCCTTTCCGCGTAGTCGATGGTCAGCCCGTTGGCCCGGCCAACGTTGGCCACCAGGGTGATGCGTCCGGTTCCGTCCATGGCGGCCCGGTCGATCTTTGGCCTGCCACCCCACTCCGTCCAGTACATGAATCTGAGGAGTGAGGAAGATGAACAGGAAGAAGAAGAGGAAGAGGGAAACTGAATTAGCAAACAAATACTCTTCACAATTTACATTTTTGGTTCAGGTTGACTGAGCTGCTGGATTGCTGGAGGCGATAGGGTTGATATCACTGACTGTATAAACTATATGTGGAGCTCAGTAAGCAAGGCTTGTAGCTATGCTAAGGCTGCGGGTTGAAGAGAGACGCACTAGCTCGCACTGCGCATTGGCTATCGCTCATCACAAACAACAAATATAAACCGTGAGGCCTGGTAATGAAATGTGAAGTCAATAGGGCGCCTGTGAAGTCGTTATCAATTCTGCCAGCGTTGAGGTCTACTGAAAATAGATTACAAGAAGCCTGTGTGCCTCAGAAGGTGGGCTGACAGACAAACAAACACACACACACACACACAAACACACACAAACACTACAACAGACACAGACACTTACAAAGTGACTGACTTTCTGTGTGAAAAGTGTGTTGGAAAAAATAGGGAAGAGAAGAACATCAAGTTGAATCCCAAAACTCAAAAAGAGTTCATACTTGGAGCTGTCTGACAGTTCCAGGCTATAAACACCATTCAGGTGATGTGTGGATGGGCTTTCAATCACAGCTGTGGTGAAAGGCCCCAGGCTGTAGTCCAGTATTCCTGCCTCACGCAATAACACCCCCCGCCCCAACACACACACACACACACACACCACACACCCTTTTTTCTTATCCACCATCCGCCTCGCTTTCTCTGCTGGCAGAACACACTGTCTAACAAACATCTGACACTACAACGCAGATCGGCATTGCACATGCACACGCACAAACACAAACCCACAGCTTCTCTCACACTCACACACACGCAGAAGTACAAGTACCCAGAGTTTCTTACACTTAACCCCAGAGTTTACACAAAAAAACGCAAACCCTCTCTGGTTCTCTCCACATACACACACCATGCGCGCGCGCACACACACACACACACACACACAGGAAAAAGGGGGAAAAGGCTTTGAATGCTCTCCAGGAAGAAAAGAAAAAAAGGGGACGCTGGATGGAAGCCGAAGACGGCTCCAGAGTTAATGGCCACTTCTGGATCCCAAACTAAGGAAGAGGATGAAGCGAAGAACTGCATCCCCCCCCCCCCACACACAAAAAAAATGGCACAGCCTTTATCTTTCCGGGGCAGGTTTCAAGACCCCGCGCATTAACAGGACCCCTGATTCATGTGTGCCATAAAGCCAGGGCCCAGGCCCGAGCCTCGACCGTAAAGCCCGGATAAATCAAAACCACGAACAATAGCGGCGTGCGTCCGCTAAAGCCTCGCACAGAAGCCGCGGTGTGCCAATAAGGGGGTCCTGTTCTGGGGTCAGTGGAAACTCGCTTTGCGGGCCAACAGTAAAAATAAATGCGCAAGACTCGGGAGGCACACGCGGGGAATCGGCGGCAGCCCCCCTCGAGTTTTCGGCTCCGCTGGGACGTCTCTGGACAAATCTCTCTCCAATTCCCGACTGTTATTTACTTAAGAGGGGAAGGAGAGGGGAGAGATTTATTTGTTTTATTTTTTTTTCTAAATCTTTTCTTTTATTCCTAATTCGACTGCTGGGAATGACGTGGCGAGTAAATGCGGGAAAAAGGGAGACGGTCAGAATCTTGGACACAGATGAGGACATTTTTATAAGTTCTTGAAATCCTCTCTTATTTCGACTAATATTATAGTGAAGTTTTGGAGGCCCAGATTGAGTAGTCATGAATACGGATGGGCTTTGGGCCTTCCCAAAAGCTTTCTATCTATCCACTGTGGCTGAGGCAAACTGCAACCGACAATCATCAGGAAGGGGGCAGTGGCGTAGTCTTTGAACTTTCACCATCCTGATCCACGTCGTAAAAGGCGCTGCCAAAAACAAGACTGATAAACTGTCTGTCCGTTTGCTTCCAACAGTCAAAGCCTTAACTCATCTGCCTCTCTCTCTCTCTCGCACACCGTCATCTCTCTCCATCATTCAATCGTTCCCTCAATCTCTCACTCTCTCCATCAGTCAATCGCCCCCCCCCCAACTCTCTCACTCTCTCTCTCTCACTCTTTCCATCATTCAATCGTTCCTCCTTTCTCACTCTCTCTCTCCATCATTCAATCGCTCCCCCCTTCAATCTCTCTTCCTTCATCACCTATTTGCTCTCCTTTCCAATATCTCTCTTTATCATTCAGTTTTTCCCCTTATATTTTCTCTTTCATCAATCACTCATTCCCACTCCTACTTTCTCCCATCACTCATTCTCAATCTCCATCCCTTTTCCAATTTCTCTTTATCATTCATTTTCTCTCTCCATCAATCACTCACTCTCTCTCCACCCATTCCTCTCTCTCTCTTTCTATCAATCTCTCTCCTTGGCTCACCCCTCTGCAGGATCCAGGGCGAGGGCCCGCGGGCTGTCCAGGTCCTTCCACACCAGGACCTGCCTGTGCTGCCCGTCTAGCTTGGCCACCTCGATCCGGTTGGTTCCGGTGTCGGCCCAGTACAGGTTCTTGCCCAGCCAGTCCACCGCCATGCCTTCTGGGTAATCCAGGCCGAACTCCACCACGTGCTCCAGGGAGCTGCCATTCATGAACGCTCGGCTGATGGTCTGAGAAAAACGTAGAGAAGAAAAAGAAATAGAAATATCATAAAGCAGTGTCAGTAAGCACAATGGTCCCTGACCAGGTAACACCTCAAAATATATACAAGGAGAATGTGGTTAGGAAACTCATAACCCAATTTTCAGCCAGTTTAATTTTTATAAACCTTTACCACTGACAGCGATATAACAGGAAATAGTACACCAATTTAGACATATGTATATACTGTATATATATATATATATGAAAAAAAAACAAAGACTGGCCCCTGCTTGGAAGAAAATACAGAAAATGTATACAGTAAAACTACGGGCTAATACTGCGGACTGCTTGAAGCGCATTTCTCAGTGAGCCTATTCAGAAGCGGGGCATCCCAGAGACTGTTCTAGATAGCGTGCGTGCAAGATGCTCATGAGAGGGGCTTCGTCTGCCAAGTTCAATTCCCTGCAAGGTGTTCCAGCCGCACTCGCAAAGCCCCTGGTACCTCGTTAGAGGAGAGAAAACATTTGCCTTGACGAAGAGCTGTGCTGAGATCCCCCAAGCAAGGTCACATTTGTGCACTTGCCGGCACAGGGGTGCGCGCACACACACACACACACACACACACACACACTTGCAGACAGACAGACAGACACACACACACATACAGAAACAACACATGCACAAACAAGTACAAAGTAAACACACATTCAGACAGACAGACCGACAAACACACACACAAACACACACACACACACACACACACACACACAAGTAATGATGCATAGATCAATACATGCCAAGAAGTAAACAAACATTTTCATGCCATCTCCCCCTGCAGGGCTGCTGTAAGCCCCCAAATTATTCCTCAATTTGGGGGAATGAAAAACAGTATGAAACTAGGCCCCGCGTGCGTGTACGTGAGTGTGCACAAGTCTGTGTGTGTGTGTGTGCATGTACATTCTGTATGTGTGTGTGTGTGTGTGTGTGTGTGTGTGTGTGTGTTTGGTAGAAAGAGAAATGGCCCGGCTGGATTAGGAGTTGTGTAACGTTAAAATCACATTACTGGCCTTTAGCCTCGGCCTGCGTAGCTGAGAGCGCTCCCTCACAGGGCGGACGGGCGGATGGAACGACGGACGGAACGGCAATAGGCCAGGCCTCAGCGGACCTCGGAGGAGCCGCCGCGAGCCTGAGCCTCACACAGCCTCAATCCGCCGCAGGGGTCAGAGGTCGCGGAAGCCACCGGGCCACCAGAGGCTCTCGCGTGGCACAGAGCGACCAGATTAAGACGCGGCCTTGCAGCGATGGCTGACAGATTGTGGCAGGAAGTCCCCTGTTCAACGCACAGAGCAGCGCGCCACACATGTTATGGACTGGAGCATAGAGATGTTGCCAAGCATATGCTGAATAGGAACAATATACAATACAAACAATAGAGGTGTTAGGCACGGTTGGGAACTGACTGCGGAATTCGAACCTAAAAATGAATGAAAGCGATTGAATTTGTGAATTTATTTATTTTTTTAAATCATTGAGTTATG
>JASCQY010000053.1:13986860-13989360 GCA_030264315.1 Sardinella tawilis | reverse complement strand
TGGTGAGTCAGACACTAGTGTGTGTGTACACACTCTGTCTCTCTCTTTCTTTTCTTTCTCTCTTGCGCTCACACACACACACACGCTCACACACACGCACGCACACAGCTGGCTGGGCCATTGCCACGCTATCTTCGGCTCCTATCAAGGAAACACAAACCAGCGCCACACGGTATGGTAATCAATCTTTTCCGAGGCAGACGGAGCCATGCGCTGCCACCACCGCTATGCCCCAGTGGCAGCTTTGACGCAGGGCTTGGGGGAAGCCATTGTCAGGCAGACACTGACTGAAAGACAGAATAGGCTAGTTAGCAGAGAGAGAGGAAAAAAAAAAAAGCTTTCGATATAGACTCTGAGCCCTTTGGGGGAAGCGTCTAGGAAAAGCTCTCCCACAAGAGTTTCATGAAGACTTCAGAGAGCATCGAAAAAGCTTCTGGGGGCAAAAAAAAACAAAAAAAAAAAACACACACACACAAAAAAACACAAATCAGTTGAGGGAATTCCGGCAGACAGGATTAAAAATGAAAAAAAAAAAAAAAAAAAAAAAGAAAAAACAAGACAAAACGCAGGCTAAAAACACCCCAAAGACTTTTCATTCTCCCAATACGCAACCAATTGAGGCGACAAAAGAGATGGGGGAGACAAACAGAGGGAATCAAAGTCTGACAAAAAAGAAGGGCGGGTTGTGATGGAGGAGGGGGAATAGAATTAGAAAAAAAAAAAAAAAAAAAAAAAAAAAATCCTTGACGTTCTTTTCCCATAAGGGTTTGGGGTCTCGTGGGAGTCCAGCCTGTCTGGGAACGCTTCACATTCTGAAGGCTCCTGTAACATCCTATGCAGTGGCGCAACAGGAATGAATTCCAAGTTGAGGAACGCTCTGTGCACATCATGTCGATTTTCTTTTACTCCTCAAGCAATTCACAAAGCTAGCGAGCGTTTTAAGTATGCTGCCATTGCAGATAGAGATTCAGGACGATGGCATTAGCCTAAGTTTGTGCCGAATGCAAAAAGGCTACACGTGGAGGCCTCTGGTCGAGTTGTAGACATGACAGGGTCTCACACATGCAAACACCCGTGGCGTCAGATACTGAAGAGTCTGGGCAAGGTGGCAGAGCCCAAACCTCTACTGCAGATACCACAGCAACAGGTGTGGTGACTACAAGCTATGAAGGAATAGAGGATGTAGGCATAGCCTAGATTTGGCCATTTTTCCAGCGACTGGAAGTCCGATACACAAGTCTGATACTTCAACTAGGACAGCCAATGGACCTTCCATGGCACATTTAGGGGCCTACATTACTAATACAATATGGAAGGTGCCACAAAAGACACACACACACACACACACACACAATCTGTGTAACTGCTACGATTTCACCAAGAGAGGACAAAGCACACCTTCATCTCTTTACAAAGTGCAGAAGTTGCTTCACAGTTCTGCAGGCCAATCCCACAAAATCAACCACTTCTTATTCAATAATTCTTGGGAGACTAGGGGGTCTATGGCTCGGGTGGGGCTATGGCCATTCCCCAGACTAAGAAATGTTAGGGATTGGCCAAATACGACAGTTTTATGGCCGTTTTAATTACCTCCTTCAGCGAAGAACTCCCAAGCAACAAGGCCCTAGGACCAGATATGCTCATATTTCTGATGCATCAGTGGGTTTCAAAGGGTCAGTATCCGGCCTATCGATGTGTTGGGACAATCACAAGACAATTCATTAGCTCTTAGCTCTGATAGAAAAAAAAAACTATTTTTAAAGTCTGTTCGGCACAAACCCCTGTAGAAGTTTCTAGACGTAGCAGGCTTACATCTGCAAAGCACTTTCATTTTCGGATCACATGGACAAGAGTGACTCTCATTCTCACATGTGTGAGCCCTCTTTCTGATAGCCATCAAGCCATCAAGATATCTGACTGGAGAGGTTTTCACTCGTGAGACTTGAGATTAATTCACCCAGTCAGTTGAGCCATCCAGTCAAATGAAATCTTCAGAGTTCAGGAATGCAAAAATGGCTGAACTGGTTTCAGCCCTCACTTGCTGTATTTTGTGTAAACTCATACTTTTGGGGCAGGAAAGAAAGAATGAAGGAAGGAACGAACGACTGAAAAAAAAAAGGATGAGAAATAGCCCCAATCTCTAAGGGATTTTCAACTCTGACCTCCTTAGAGAAGCAACACAGAGCAGAGGACAGCAGCAACTATAGGGAAATCTTAGCAGAGTGCGAATACCAGGCTGGAGGGGGGGGGGAGCACCCCGGGCCACAAGAGATGCATTGTATTTGGTACCTGGAGCATTCAGCAGCTATGTTGAACCCGGTCCAGCGATGCGTTCCTGACTGGATTTCGAAGGGCACTCTTGCAAAAGGCCTTCTGTCTCTCTGAGCTAATACATTTGTACATTTCGGATCGAGAATGGGTCCTCTGTTTGGAAACTGTAACTATTGCAAACACAGGCAAAGATACAGAGGCCTCAACACATGAAGCATGCTCCAGCCGT
>JASCQY010000053.1:13940300-13952225 GCA_030264315.1 Sardinella tawilis | reverse complement strand
GGAATGAACTAGTTAACCATCGAAGTGACTACGACGCTGATATATTAACCTAAAAATGTTGCATAGTTTCGCTTTAAGACATCAGTGGTTCACATTTTGGAACAAGCCTGCATATGTCTCTTTGTACTCAGTGTGTTTGCATATGTGTGTGCGGCTTTGTAAAGAGCTTTTCATTGGCTGTGGTTGTCTCTGTGTTGTGTATAAAGCATTTGCCTGCTCTTTTGATGTGCTTCTCCGTATCCCTGGCCACTCACGGAACACTAATTTAAATGCCAGACCAAATGCAAAGTTTAAAGTCTAAATTTTAAATGAAGATAATTCAATAGCTGTGCAAAATGTATTTTCTGAACTGTACCATGAGCAAGATCCCTATAAGCGCAAACATTAGTGGGTCAGCTCAAATCTCTCTCTCACACACACACACACAACACGCACACGCACACGCACACGCACACACACCATATGATGGGTTTAGTTCATGCTCTTTGTCTAATTCAGCATTTTGCCCATCATGTCAATTCAAACCCATGAAGTCAGGCGGCTCCAAGTCATCAAAGCAAAGTAGGTCCATGCATTGGCAGGTTTGTAAAAAGAAAGCATGGCTGGTGCTGAGGAGAAAGTGATGCTTATGTCCCTATACAGGAAGGAGTGTGCTTGAGCGACTTTGATGAGTCTTCCAAAACTGGAATGCTCCCTGTTGATATAATGCTGTACCAAATGCGTCTAAATGCCCCAAGATGGGCCCTCTTGGAGCTCTGCGAGAGTCATGCCGTGCATGGAAAGGCAAAGGAGATGGAATGGAATGGAGATGGATCAGGAAAGCTGTGGACATTTTGGAAAATTACTAGGATGCAGCATTGGAGGAGGTGTACAGTGTTTTCCACCCGTGAGCTCCGCTCCGGAGAGATGGATTCAACAGGGCAGACGCCACGCCACAGATGATGTAAGCCATTGTTAATCGTTATAATTCAGAGCTGCGAGCGAGGCCTCCCTTGCACAGTCCATTAGATGCCAGCCAATCGGATTCATCTCTGCCCTCGCTGAGCGAATCTGAAGATCCCCACGGTGGACGGAAAAAATTGGGAGCGGCCCTCCGCCTCTGTCCCTGCCTGTCACTCTTTGCCGTGGTCTGATGGCGGTGAGGTGAGGCGTAGAGTGTGGTGGTCCGGTGCGGAGTGGAGTGGAGTGGAGTGGTGCGATGCAATGTGTCTGTGTTGTCTGAGTCAGCCAGAGGTAGGTAATCCATCTCCCCCCTGAGGCCCAGCTTTCAGGGATACTGCAGTGGAGCTCACTTCCTCCAGCAACCTCCGCTCCAGCAAGCACTCAGACGTGGGTCAGAGTGAGTGAAGCAATCCTGTCACTGACCCAGTCTCTAACTCATTTCTCTCTCTCTCTCTCTCTCTCTCTCTTTCTTTCTTTCTCTGCCCCCGTTTCTGTCTGTCCATCTCTGTCTCTGTGTTTGTCTTCCTGTCCGTCTGTCTGTCCATTCATCTGTCATCTTTGGATCAGCTCACGCTTTGTCCTTTTTCACGTTCACTTTGTCGTTTTTCACTTCTCTTTCTTTCTTTCTTTCTTTCTTTCTTTCTTTCTTTCTTTCTTTCTTTCTTTCTTTCCTTCTTTCTTGCTTTCTCACTCACTCAGACACTGAGAGTTCATGGAGTCCATTCTTCTACCCAAGGAAAACTCACTCTGACTCAGTGTGTGTATCCCCTTGTCAAAGCCAAAGTAGAAGTCATTGAGACACTTAATGTTTTGTGTGTGTACTCTCCAAACACTTAATAATGGTACCACTGACAATGACTGCATTTGTCATATAGACCAGTTTATGTTGAATTTTCTGTGTTTATTACTCAGTGCTGAGACACAATTTGTAGTGAAATGGGAAGCGTATACGGCATGTGTGTCTGTTGTGAATAGTCAGACGTAAGGGTGATTATCCTGTGCCTTTTGTGCCTGGGAGTCTTTTTTTTTCTGTGAGCAAAGCCCTCAAAACTCTCAGCTTGTTTAGTCTGCTCTGATAGTGTCCAAATGTCTCAGGGGAAGACGCCTAATCGGAGCAAGGCTATAATTGAACGTGTGGTTAAACAGGGCTGTCAACAAGAGACACGGAAGGCTCCTCTCGCAGTGCCATCGCCGCACTGACACGAGACAGTTCCTGACTTTGAAAATGTGCCACAGATAATAGCGATGGCTCTTAAGAGTCCTGCCCTGTCCACCCACTCTCTTGAGGATGACAAACGCAAGTTTGTGCAGCAGCTTCTGTGTGTGTGTGTGTGTGTGTGTGTGTGTGTGTGTGAGAGAGTGTGTTTCTTTCTATATTTTTTTCTCTTCTCATTTAAAAGCAATTTGCAATCTACTTGCTTGTTATGTTTATGTGTGTTTGTTAGGGGAAGGGAGCAGAGGATCTATGTATTTTTTGGCATTATTTGGTCTTGGTGTATATGGTGAATTAGATTTGATGGTAGAGGTTTGTTTTAACCTGAATGGTTATTATACCGTTGTTAACATACTTGTGGTCTATGTTTTGTCTGTGTGATTAATTGATATGGTCTTGGTTGGCTGTGTAAATTGGCGTGGTGCTTTTCTCCACAGTGCTTTCTTCATTGTAAACCATTGTAAAAAGAGTGCAGTGTATGTTTTTTTCCAAACAAAACCTTGCAGTCTTACAATGATGTAACTCAACAGGCATGACAAGTACACAAAGTGTTGTGCATGCTTTTTCCTTAGTTTCTGGTACTTCAGAACAAGTAAATGAATGCATAAGCACATTTGATAAAGAACTCAGAGACTTGGTATTCACAAAATGCAAAGACGTGTTGGCCATCTTTTTAGGATTTCTTTTCAGTAAGTGAGGCTACTCCATGACTTTTTAACTACGGCAACTTTAACATATTGGATCAGGTTTAAGGACATGATCTGTTGCAATAATTCATTATTTGGGACCAATGAATATACAAAGGATGAGGTTGTTCTGTTACCACACTGCAGTGGTCCTTCAAGAAAGGCAGGGAAGAGACGAGACATAACCGTAACTGTCAAATGTTTAATCCATTCAATATAGGGATGTTCTCTCAGTGCAAGTGCCAAACAACAACGTCGAGTCGATAATGTGTGATCCGTCTTTATGTACAGAGTGAACTCTGGCATTGAAACAAGCAAGACACAAAACAACCAAATGCCAGGGGGCAACAGATGAGTTTGTGAAAAAGGGAAAGAGAGGGAGAGGGAGAGAGAGAAAGAGAGAGACAAGAGGAGGAGAAGGACAATGTACATAGTTGATGACCCAACCGCGTCACTTGACTGGATTTTGTGGACGACAAAAAGGGGCGTCCTGGTCAGCAGCATGAAAACCGCAAACAAATAGTTCCCCCACACAAGCCCTCAGAAAACAAACAAACAAACAGACAAACAAACAAACAAATGAAAGGAACAAAAAAGCAATGAACTATTTCAGCGTTCCTAGCCAAGCTGTGGAGCAGGCTAACACATGTAAGAATGACTGATAACTTTTTTTTTCTTCTTCATTGAAATCAAACCACAAAAGTCAATTAACAAAAAAAATTACTTTTTTATATATTTATATTTATATATCTAAAGTGCATTATGGTACAAAAATATAGAAGGTCAGCAGCACCTTAATACATTTACAAAATAAATACACCATTCAAACAAAATAAATTACCGCAAATCTGACATTTATAATTGGCATAGTCCTAACAAAAAAAAAGGCAGTATTCACAAAGATCAAAATCTGTAGCCCCTTGGAGCATTGAATAAGGTTTTTTATCATATTTTTATTGTCATTATTATTACTTTTCTGGTGTGTTGAGAATATTTACAGACAATAAATATATTCCGTATAACTGTCCAAACAATCACTATTACAGAACTCTGCAACATGAGTATTTAGGTGTCCATTGGAAATGTCCTTAAGTTTCTGCAAGAGAAAAGAAGAAAAACAAACATTAGTATTGCCATTAGTGTGTTCCACAAAACAATTTCATTTGTACAGACGGCACAGTTTGATTCTTGCTATGGACTACACTGCTCTTTAACACAAAATATTCCTCAATGTATTTGCTACTGTATATTCTAAAAAGTATCTCATAAAACCTGAAGTTGGCAGCAGAGGTTTAGACATGGGGTCTGTTTTGAATCAACATGGATGGGCTTAAACAGTGCCAGCTGCATGCGTGTTTGTGTGTACTGTATGTGTGTGAGTATGCGTGTGAGTATGCGCGTGTGTGTGTGTGTGTGTGTGTGTGTGTGTGTGGAGAGAGAGAGGGCCTGTTTGGGGCTTGCTAGGACTCCATACACTGTCACTCTCCCTGAGGCAATGTAGATAGGCAAGAGGGATTCAGACACATGTTTGCAATTATGCAGAGGAGACACCTTTCACTAAGCAAACAGCCCGCTACTTAACATCAAAGAGGGCCCCAGTTCCTTACTGCGGAAGCACAAAATGACAAGGCTGGGAGGTTTTCGTGTGTACAACTGAGTGTCTGTTTGTGTGTGTGTGTGCGTGTGTGTGTGCGTGTGTGTGTGTGTGTGTGTGTGTGTGTGTGTGTATGTGTGCATGCATGTACATGTGTGGCTAAATTATGTTTTTGTTGGAGGGGTTTTGAGGAGTAGGCGGTAGCATGTGTGTGGCAGTATTCTTTGTGGTCATGTTAGCTGCATATTGGATGATTAATAGAACACTGATATGTTATGGATTCTAAAGAACTCCTAACTTTGGATGCTTGGCCCAGGTCAAAACCAAAGCTGTAAAGCAGTCTTTCTTTCGTTCTTTCTTTCGCCTTTCAATTTCAAAAGCCTCAGGTCTGAGTCAGGGCTGAATGATGAAGGTTAGGCCTACTGTTCAGACACTCACCGTTGTCAAAGACTGACAGTGTTCTTCTAGTGCAGTGCCCCCTGCAGGTCAAGGTATGGCCGCCACACCAGGTGGTAGCCGCTCCCGGGCTCCTCTGCTCGTGCCCATGCCCATGCCAGCGAGCGTGCCCTCCTCTTCCTCTTCTCGCCCTCCCGCCGCTTCCCGGACCTTCCCTCCTTCTTCTTCTTCCTCTTCCCGCCCCCTCGGACGGCCGCGTCCTTGTACGTCTGCGACTTGTTGGTCTCCTGCGGAAGGTTGGTGCCTTCCTCGTCCTCCAGGGGGAAGCTGATGGGGAGGTTCTTGGTGCCGCCGGCGGGCTTCGGGTGGAGAGAACCGCCCCCTGTCGCCAGACCCATCCCCATGCCAACGCTGCCGCCGCCGCCGCCGCCTCCGATGCCCCCTCCGACACCTAGGCCGACTCCGGCCCCGCTGCTGCTGCTGCTTATGCCAGTCCGGACGGGCACGTCACGGGTGTCTGCGGTGTGCACGGCGCCCAGGAGCTCTTGCAGCCACAAGCGGCGTTTGTAGTCTTGCAGCGTCCGGCCTTTGTCGTGCATCAGCTGTGCGTCGGTCACCGTGCGTTTCCTGGAAGACACAATAAGAAACAAAAAGAACGGGATTGAGTCCAGCGGCTTGAAAATGTTGGGAGGGCAGAAATATGCAGCTTGATGTTACATAGCTCCGGACCAAACGGCCTGAAGTGTTATGGCTTTATTGTATCTGACAGGGCTCTTGGCAAACAGAGCTTTCGCTGTACTTTGGGGTTTTAGGGTAATAGGTACTGTGCCCAAAATTGCGCAGTCAACAAGCCCTGTGTGTGTTTGAATTCCTATAATTACAAACCCCCATCTGTGAGACACACACACACATTCCCTTTCTCTCTCTCTCTCTCTCTCTCTCTCTCTCTCTCTCTCTCTCTCTCCCCCTCTCTCTCTCCGTCTTTTCCTTCTACTCTCATTCACACAACACACACACGCAAATACGAACACACTCCTCCCACACTAACAGAATACCCCACACTGAGCATACTGATGATGGACCCCCTGCAGAATTTTCCCTGTCGCCCGTTCAATGTGCTTTTACTTAAAGCAGTGTGGGCTTGTGAAAGCCTGGCCGGAGTCCAGGGTCTCGGCGATACTGTATTTACCCAAAAGGCTCGACGTGCCAGATCCCTGTGTCTTACTAAAACAAATCTGAAGTGGCGATGCGAAACACCTTCAGTGCAGGAGCTGGCTGAAAGGGATGATTTTTCAGGTGTTTAGGAGGCTAAAACGGCCTCAATATATACAGTACATCTGTAGGACTTGCGTTTTCTTTTTTGACCCTGCTTTCCTTAGTTATTTTTTTTACGAAAAAAAAGAGACTATTTGTCAAAGAAAGTGAGGTGAGGGCTTTGCTGTGGCGTCCCTTTTTCTCTGTTGATCCTCGGAGATAGATATAAACTCCAAATATTCAACTATAAAGTCAAAAATAGCCCATATCCTCTCGGTCTTGTGCTTCCAAGTAACCGTACAGTTTGTCCGGTTTTAAATCAAGTTTTTTTGTATTTTTATTTAGATTTTTTTTTTTTTCCTTAAAACTTCAAGAACCTCAGCCGACTGCTCGACAACTGACAGCTACTGCCTACTGCAGTCCCACGGTAGCGCTGTGTGTGGATTCGGAGCCTGGGCACAGTGTCCAGACGTCTTGAAACAATTACACATATCACTGAGCCGGTGCGTCCCAGGTGCCAAAGTAAAGCATAATTCAGTGTTATTTCAAAATATTCACTCTTTTACTTTCGGGAGATTGCTGGTGGTCAAAGACCAGCCTCACTTAACTGCCTGGCGGAGGTCTTTAACCTCCAAAAAAGAGAGAAAGAGGCCGAATGGAAAAAGTGTCTCAAGCACACCAGTAGATGGCAGTGTGTGTGTATATATAAAATGCATTTTTCAGGTAGGGAACAAGTTCCATCATGTCCAGGAATTGCCTGTGAGCTTAAAATACTCGGCACTCAACTGATGCTGGTGACTCTGCAAACATATGTTTTCTGAATCACCAGACCTACTTTAAACAGCCAATTTGGAAACAGACAAAACCAAAAACAGCCCTCGACTGTGTTCTCTGGAGTTTGTGTGCACTGCCATATTGTGGGCCTGAATCTGACACAGTACGAATCCCACATTTTGTTTTCTCGAATTAGAAACGTGCGAAAAAATTAAACCAGTTCACATTACAATATTGCTCCGTGCGATAGTTTGTGCCGTAGGTCAGTGCAGGTCACAGCAATCAAAAATTGTGTTAAAAGAAATTCCTCTATTCCCAGGCTTTCGCATTACCTTACAACGCAAACAACTTCGGAATTGAACCTTATGTGGCCTGAAGGCCTTAAGGCCTTAGCTGTGCCTTCCATTGGAGCACTGTCTCTTTGAGTGACAGGTTAAACTGCAATTCTGTCGACTCCACTTTAACTCTCATCTGCCAACGGCTGAAAAACCTGAATATGAATATGAAATGGTTGGCTATCGGACTTCAGCATGATTTATAATGGAGCAAATATCCCTTTTTTCCACTCTTGTTAAATTGATACATATGGTCACTCTTGCCAAGCGACGTGAGATGAGTTTTCCTTTCTTTGGAAAAAGGAGCACCCCCCCTGCCCTCCCCCTCCCAACAATCCAGCGTCTCCTAAATAATGCACACTGTCACACAAGAGTTCTAAATGAGCAGAGAGCAAGCCCTCGCTAGTGTCACTTTTCATTATCTTCCAAAAATTCTGGACAGATTTATGAGTGTAAAATATCCTCAGAGCACAAATCATTGCTACGAAAGCCAAGCGCCAGTTGTGCCGTGTCCATAGATAGTTGAACAGACGGGGGTAAGATGACAGGCTCCAAATTATAAAACATAAACACTTAAGAATTTTTTTTAGGTAGGCCAGGACAAGAAATTCATTGTCGTCCATGCTACATTGACATTAACCCCCCATACCTTTGCTGAATGAAAAACAAGACAAGCCTTCAACAACTGAGATGTATTGCAGGCAGAACCTTGAAGAATATGGTTCTAACTGAAGTTCCGCTCCAGTCACTTTTATATATTTCTCCCCGTGTGTTGCAGACAGATATACGATATTATGTCACATTGCGCGTTGATATAGTGTTTATAATGAACGCATAAGGAATACTTTGGGAGCAGGAATCAGGCCGGGGGGTGCTCAAAGTTTGGGCTGCAGGAGCTCAACCAGAGCGTACCCTCCACCACCTACACCAACACCAACCAATCCCTTAGAGTAGCCTACATGCAAATGCTAGCAAGGCGCTAACAAAGTCCAATGGCCCAAAGCAGGCCACAAGGGCTACGTGAACAAGTCTATACAGCACTGAAATTCACTGGGCCATTTTTGACACTATATGAGGTGGTGGAGGTGTATGAGAGAGGCTTCCAGAGAGGAATGTAAAAATGTTCAAATAAAGAATGATGGAGAGATCATCTATATGCATATGTGAAGGAGAAAGAGAAAAGAAAGGAAAACAAGGAGACAAAAAGAAGTAGAAAGACAAAGAGAGAGAGAGAGCTGGGAGGGGGGCAGAGAGCCTGACTCAGCTCGTAGTCCTACCAAGCACCTGGACAGGAGCTGTGCTAGAGCCTGTTGGCCCTGCTGTGTTATCATTTCAGATACAGAGCACAGCGGAGGATTGGCCTGGCCTTTCATGCGCCGCTTGGCCCCGGTGTTCGGTTACTCCGGCCCTAAAGCTTAGGAAAATACGACGCTAAGAAAATGGGGTTAGAGCTCAAACCGCCGCGACACACTCAACAAGAGCTGAGTAAACCCGGGGCTGCTCGCGGTTCTTCAACAAGCTCGTCTGTAAGGGTTCCTGCACCAAGACCGCCTGGCCGCAAGCCCAAGACAGAACAGAAAAAAAAAAAAAAAAAACCTTGAGTTGCATCTCGTGTTGTTGTTTTAAGGTAGTGAAGGCCTTTGGAGTGGAAGCTTAGAACTGCATAGTATGAGTTCAGTCTTCTACATGGCTGGTAAAATCCCGAGTCATGCCATTTGAAGTCGGCGCTAATAACAAACAGGACAGTGTATGCGAGCTGGTGACAGAGCAAATAAATCGAGCGCTGTGTTTTCTCAGGGGTTGGTGGTGATGTCTGTCTGAGAGGGTGTGAGAAGTTTTTCGCAGATTTGCTAACGGGCTGAAAATTAATGGAGAAAAATATTGTAGTTAATTGAAAAGTCATAATTGGCCCGCGGTTCAGACGGTTGGATCCGACCAGTGAAACATTCTCGCAGTTTAACATTACAGAAACATCTTACACTGTGAAAGTCAACAGACGGATTTGAAATCAATACTCGCCGATTGGAGAGCTTTCAGAAAAGTATTTTCTTGTCCCAAGCATAGGTAAATAGAGGGAGATTGGGAAGGAGAGTTACATAACAGGGAATTTTCTTCTGTGTGGAGACCTGTGTGATCACTCGAAGAATGGGCTTTGATCCTCAATGAAAAAAAGAGAAATGGTTGAAATGTTACTATCCATGTGGATAAGAGCTAATGAAAGTCGCTTTGTTTGTGTGCATACAGATATTTCCTGTAATGCTCGCTCTGCAAAATCCTGAAGGGGGTTAGGAAGGATGGAGGCAGAGGGGTGGAGGGTGGGGGGTAGTGTCTCTGAAAAATGATCGGCCTCTGTTTTTACTTTTAATAAGCTCACTTCAAACACTCCCCAAGGCACAACTAGAGAAAAGAAAGAAAAGGGTAGGGGGAACAGGGGGGAGGGAGGAGAAAAAAGAAAAGGCTCGATACATCCTGAGGTGGCACACGTCCAACAGACATTGCTCTCTCTCTCTCTCTCTCTCTCTCTCTGTCTTTCTCCCTCTCTGTTTCTCTCTCTATCTCTCTCTCTCTCTCTCTCTCTATGGCCTACCTGAAGATAATTGTTTCTCTGTGCTGCACAAGAGCGAGGGAGGGAGGGAGGGAAGGAGGGAAGGAGGGAGGGTAACCCGGGGAGAAAAGACAGGGAGACCGACGGAGAGATGAAGAAAAGACGGGAGGTCCATGTGCAACCTTAGCCACAATGCATGCGATTTTTTTTTCCGCTGTTTTTTAACCGTGTGAATTCTGATGACTAACTTGGAATGGTGTCAAGGAAAAGCGGAATGAGCCATCTGACGCGCTTCACTGCTGGCTCCACTGATTGCAGTTTCGGATGCATGCGTCATGACCACATTTGTTGGTCCATTGATAATTCGGGTCGTTAAGAGCCCTCTATGAATAAGTAGCCCTGACCTCAGATAATGAAGTCTTTGCAAAATTGGCTGGTTGATGTTAGCATGCCTATGAAAAACTGCAGTAAAGATCAAAATAATTTAATTGAACCCAATCCTTCTTATTGACTCTGTTATTCTTGCAAGTTGAAATGATTAATATCAGACCTGCAAATGAAAGAACATACAAAAAAAAGCTCCTCTAGCCATATTATTATAAAATAAAGAGATCCACCGTTTCTCTCTCTCTCTCTCTCTTTCACACATTTCCAGAAAAGTAACACATCTGTGTGACGTGCAATCAACAAGGTGCTGGTAAAGTAATTAGTGACTGATTTGGCAACACAGTCACTCAGGGACCCAGAGGTGAAATTTTAACATCTCCCCAGTGACCATTCACGGACGATTTACTGGCAGCCAGAAAACAGGAGCTTCTCCTTCTCAACCCCCCACACCACACCACACCAAACCCAGCTCAGCTTAGCTCAGTACTTTTCCAGAGTTAAAAAGAAAGACAGGGAACATCTACTCCTCCACAATTTCTTTTATCACCAGCTTCTGGTGATTCATATTTTTGCTTCCAAAGCACTCCCCCAGTAGACTAACTCCACACAGTCCTATTGACTTGGACGGCCACGCACACAGTGCGTTTGCCTTCACACCCTTGGCTGTGGGAGCTGGATGAGTTGAGAGAGACCCCCCCCCCCACACACACACACACACACCCACACACATACACACCGCGATTAGCATCGGCTCAATATCCTCTGTCTTATGTTTAGGCTAGAGCACCCCATTAAAGCCTTATTGCAGGGCCCATTCTCACAGAAATCCCTCTTGTTACAAGATGACATACTCTCCTGCCTTAACACGAGCCTGGTTTTAATATCCTACTTTTTTTTTCTTTTCCTTTTTTTTAAAGACACCCTTCTTTGCTAAGGGAACCTTGTCCCTGAGATATCCAACAACTTACACCGCCACAGCCAAATCTGTTTCAGATGCGATCTTTTCCCGTTGTTACGGGGTGGTGGTTGGTGATGATGGGGAGAGCAGGGAAGGGAGCGGAACGTGTGGATTCTGTTAAGGGGCCTCGCGGCTCCGACCCGAGTTGCGCGAGAATCCCGACGTTCAAGTGGGAACGGGGAGAGAGAGAGAGCGCGCGCGCGCGCGAGAGAGAGAGAGAGAGAGAGAGAGAGAGAGAAAGAGAAGGGGAACAAAGCTCTACAGATGTGTCAACGTTACGGGGATGCCCTGCTGGGCTAAAATGTCCACCACCTTGCGTTCTCCTTCCCACATCCTCTCGCATTGGCGCTCTGTTGCTTCATTAAAAGTTGATTTGGAGGCGGACGGGGGCAAGCCACTGGCAGAGCGGACACGCGGACAAACATTGCGGGGAGATTATCTTTCCAAAGGGAAAAGCTCGCGGCGCATGTTTAGCATTCTGGGCCGTGGGCTCAGGGGCTTTTGGAACTTGAAAGAGGGTTTACACTGCTAGGCATAATATACTTCAGCAGGAGCGCCCGCGTTTGGCTTGGTCTGCCGCCTAGTAGTGCATCAGCATTATTTCAGTCCTTTCTCTGCTCCCTCGTTCCCTCCCTCCCTGTCTCTCTCTCTTTCTTTCTTTCTCCCTCTCTCTCTCCCTCTCTCTCTCAGGCTTCTCTTTAGCCAAGTGGACATCGATCCCGGATCCGGTGTGAACGACTAACAAAGCAGACTTAGTTGGGGTAGGGATGAAGGTAGGAGAGGCTGGTCATATTTTTGGTGGTAGGCAGCAGAAGTGAGTTCAAATTTGGAGGGCGGGGAG
>JASCQY010000053.1:13921616-13937499 GCA_030264315.1 Sardinella tawilis | reverse complement strand
GTAGGAGATACAGAGAGGAGGAAGGGAAGAGTAGGGGAGAGGAAAGAAGGAGGGGAGAGGAGAGGAAAGGAAGGGGGGAGTTTGGTTGGGTAGGGGGTGGTAGAGGGCAGGTCTGGAGAGAGAGAGAGAGAAAGAGAGAAAGAAGGGGGGAAGAAAGAGAGAGTGAAAGAGAGTCTTTGCAGTGGGGTGTGCATAAAGGAGTAACCCTCTGTCTGTGTGTGGGTTTAGAGCTGTGTGTGTGTTTCTGTGTCTGTGTGTGTATGAGTGGGTGGGTGACTTTATGTGTGTGTGTGGGTGTGTGTGAGAGAGTGAGTGAGTGAGTGAGTGAGTGAATAACTGAGTTTATAAGGAGACACTGACAGTACGGGAAGGAAAGGAAAAGATCAGAGACAGTAAGGGATGGGAAGACAGAGAGAGGGAGAGAGAGAGAGAGAGAGAGAGAAAGAAAAAGAGCGAGAGAGAAAGGGAGAGAGAGAGAGAGACCATCCATGACAAGAAGGTGGCGCCCAAGCAGCACTTGCAGGCACAGAGGTTCTATACTGATTAGGACAGAGATGTCTGGCAGAGGCTGGAAGGGGGGCTGGTGTGTGTTGTGTGTGTGTGTGTGTGTATGTTAGTAAGGGAGTGAGTGACTAAATGTGTGTATGTGTGTGTGTGTGTGTGCGCGTGTGTGTACAGCATACACATTGTGTAGAGTGGTGTGCATGTATGCCTGGGTGCGCCGTGGCTCAGCTGGTCAAGGCGCCGTACCATGAATCCGGGGCCCCGGGTTCGAGTCCGACCCGAGGTCATTTCCCGATCCTACCCCATCTCTCTCTCCCACTGATTTCCTATCACTCTCTCACTGTCCTATCAAATAAAGGCATAAAAAGCTGATCAAGCATGGCTAGTCTATTTAACACTATTCCTTTTCCTCTCCCTCTCCAACACACACACACAGACACACATACACGCACACACACACACACACACACACACTTACACACACACACACACACACACACACACACACACAGATAGCTATTGCGTGCTCACGCGTCTTGACCCCCTAGGACGCCTTTGGAATCAATTCCAAAGAATTCTTTTCACCCCCAAAGAGGCAATTTAATGCTCAGTGATGAACTGCATTTGGAGGGTTGTGAAATGGCACAGCTTGTTAGTTTGCAAAAAAAAAAAAAAAAACACTGGAGTTGCTTGGCTGTATTTCTTAAAGCCTGACGATGACTTATAAGAGGGACAGGGGGACAGTTAATTATGATCTGCTGTTTTTTCCTTCACACACGTTCGAACCATTTTTCTATTTTATTTCACCAAGGTCATAAAGCAGCTATCTGAGTGAAGGGCTGCTTCCATGGCAACTCACAAAAACAGTCAAATGGTTGGAGGGTTGTGATCAACCATTAAAACATTTTGTGTGTTGTCCTCAGTCATAAATTCCTTGCAATTCAGCTCTAATTTCTCATTTATTCCATTGAAAATGCTGCTTAGATTCCTAATATTCCCTGCTGATCACTTTATCTCTTATAGATGAAACTATTAATAAGTTAATGTCATTGAGACTGGCTGCTATAGGGATGAGGAAGTTGAGTCCATGACACTTGAATACTTATGATGCTTACTGTGTCTGACATCTGAGCTCTGTTAAACCTCTGTTAAACCCTGTCTTCAAGACGTGAATGGCCTTTTGAAAGCCACACACCCAAACACACACACACACACACACACACACACACACACACACAAATAAACACACACACGTACACACACACACACACACGGACACGAGGGGCAGCATGCTGGACCACGGCCAATGGTGAGACATCTCATTTGATTTGTCTGTGTCATCCCTCTCGCTCACTGGCTGGCGCACTCATGTTGCCCTGAGGCCAATCCAGAGTGCCATCTGAACCAGACCCACTTTGGCAGGTCCCTGCCTGCAGCAACACAAATAGGCAAGGCCAGGCAACCCCCAACCACACACACACACACACACACACACACACACACACACACACACACACCACACCACACCACACCACACAGGCATGATGTCATGGCTCTGAGACGTATGGGCGTATGACTCGCCACTGATGAGCAGTGCTGATGTGTTCGGGTCCTCGCTGACTGATGCCACTGGAGTTGTTGTGATTGGACTTCCTTTGTGGAGCACTGTTACAACACCAGAAAGGAGCACAGTGGCTGTAATTGAGGCATGGCTCTGCACCTAAATGCCTCTGCATTGCTAACTCGCATTGCTTATGATTACTATTGGATATGGCCTTCATAAGGACTCTTTTGGGTAATTACCTCCATTATGGTAGCAGTATGATATGATTTCGGTTTTGAGTTTGTCTGTTTGTTTGTTTGTTTGTTTGTTTGACTGTTAGCAAGATAACTCAAAACGTACTGCACGGATTTGGATGAAATTTTCGGACGGCGTTGGTATTGGGACAAAGAACAGACGATTCAGTTTTGGTGGTGATCGATCACACCGTTTGGAATTTGTATTGAGTCGATGACCCATATCGCTTTGGCGGAGCAAGGTCTGCGCTCTCCGAGTGCTTTTTCATTTTTTGATTGAAACAGCATAATTATGCGAGACAAACAATTTACAATAGGGGGAAAAATGACCGGCCTAGTGAAGTCTGGTCGTTTGATTTCATCAACATGTTCCTAACGCCACAGACAGAGCAGCACTCGCAGCCTTACTGATGGATGAGGTAGTGGCCAGTGATGAGTATCTTGTATCATAAAAATCTCCACTATTTCCACTCAGTATTATTGTATGTATTTTCAGACGGTTTACGTATTTGCTTTTTCTGTCCTTAGTTTATGCCAGGCCATTGCGGTGCCTCCAAAGATGGAATGTGTTGCTGATATTTCAGCCCCTGTCAGTCAAAAACTGGTAATGGAATTCTTGCCACAGTGTTTGTCTCACATCCTGTATTTTTCCCCCGACGGCAGACTTGGAGAGGAGTACGCTTCACCTATCTTGCCCAAGAGGTTACCTCAGGGAAGAATGTGTGTGTGTGTGTGTGTGTGTGCGTGTGTGTGTGTGTGTGTTTATGCATTCTCTCCATTCTCTTCACACTATGACACTCAGCACTGGACAGCTTCTATCCTCCCTATTAACACAACTTCTCTCTCTCTCTCTCTCTCTCTCTCTCTCTCTCTCTCTCTCTCTCTCCCCCTCTCTTTGCGTGTGTGTGTGTGTGTGTGTCTGAATGTGTGTGAGGGTGGCTTTTGCCTGTATGAGGACAGGACAGTTGAGACTGGCATGGAAAGCCAAAGTGGCTATGGGTGTGATGGGGAAATGACTGTGGGTTGGAAGTGAACCCAGGCTGCCCGTGGGCACTTAGACCCCAATTTGGTACGCGTGCTGCTGCTCACGACACGACACCGCGTGCCCAACGTTCAAAACTTCTTTTCATCAGTCTGAGGGTTTGGGACTGGTTAGTCAGGGTCCGTCATAACCAAATCCAATGCCAATGGCGTCAAGCATCTCGGTACCGTTCCTTATTGTGTTCTATTTAAAATCTTATTAATTAGCTAGTTAGCTGAAATCTTTAGCATGGATGGTAGGCTGCCATGAAAAAGGACAATAGGCTGAGGGGGAAGCCTTGTTTGCTATTGGTGAGAAAATGTCAGAAGCCTCCTTGCTTTTGCGGAAGCTAACAGTTACAGAGAGTAAGTTGTTCCTTGGATTTGTTACCATCTGCACCAGTCAGCATTTGCACCTACACTGGCAATGCATGAAACTTTCTTAATTACATTTCAAGTTACGGTAAAGGGGAAAAAAATATATAATGGCTCCTCCGAAAGCTCATTTTTTTTGGTTCATGGTTTCCCAGAAACATGACTCAGTCAGGTCCCAACGTGGTCTGTGCAGACTGCTGGGTGAGTGATATTAATCCATTTGCACTGCTGTCCTTATTATTGCTGTCCCGCCCGCACACACACACACACACACACTTCAAGGGCATTCTGGAGATTCCTCTACCATGAGGACGCCTGGCGCCAAAACTCTTCTGAACATCCGTGTTGTAAAGTAAAGCTCCAGGTGGACCTCCACTGTGGCTACCATCTAACTGAAACAAATCTTCCTCCTTTTATCTGTCTCTCTGTCTCTTTTTCTTTCTTTCTTTCTCTCTCTCTCTCTCTCTCTATCGGTCTCTCTCTCTCTGTGCTCTCATTTTGTCTTTCTTTATCTGTCTCTCTTTTTCTCTCTCTCTCTGTCTCTCTCTCTCTGTGTTCTCATTCTATCTTTCTGACTCTAGCTCACTATCTACCCTTGCCAGTCTAGCGGTATATCTTTCTTTAATTCTCTCAGTCTCTGAATAAATGAGAAGTTCAGTGTGAATCAATCCAAAGCCCTGTTGTTCAAGGTCACTGAATGCTGTCTATAGGAAAAAGAACGAAAAAAATGTATGCAACATAGGCCGAATACTGAACCGGCAACTTACACTGAGTAAATGGGGCATAGTGACTTACTTTCAGTTTCATTTCGTTATGCCCCATTCACTTAACAATAGTTAATGGTTTGTTACTCTGTGTAAGTTGCATCAAATGTTCTAGTTCTTTTTACTACAGACAGCATTCAGTCGCCTCGGGGCTATGGATTGATTCACGCCAAACTTCTCCTTTAAGGCCCGATTTGGTATCTGGTGTAATCCAAGTTCACCAGCCAGTCCAACTGCATTGTGGTGAGCAGAAGTGCTGGACAGTGTCTACAATGTGGAAGTCAGCTGTTTGCTCATCACCACTATATTTAATTATGTCTTTTAACTGTCTGCTATAGCATGTCACATATTTCTTCTGTGACTTTTGACAGTTTAAGAGTGTATGTTGATGTGTTAAACACCATCCTTAAAAGATTGCACATACACCCACACACACACACACACACACACACAGTACAGTAGTGTACACACACAGTACACACAATGTACTGTACATTTAATGCATGTAGGTGATTGTTCCTTTTTTTTGCTATCTCAGTCTATTACAGCCCATTGTGAATGATATCAATCATTTGCTGTCTGCTAGCATGTGGTCTGTGTTTGGTGATGTAAAAATATCTGAATATAGGTTTTCAAGGGGCTTCCACTCATTATTGCGCGTCTAATAACAAACAGACTCCGCTGTTCAGCCTGCAGACATTGTGTATAAAACTAGCCCTAATTTTGATTATAAAGGAGGCTAGCCTCCAAAGTAAACACACAAGTACTTCCCCTTGGAATTCTGCAAATTAGTTCCCTTATTCCCTAAGTCTCCCTGTGATTCCTTATGTTCTTTGATTGGCTCCTTGGACTTGTAGGCTTAGCTCTCTTTTTTTTTCTCTCTCTCTCTCTCTCTCTCTCTCGTTTAAAATCCTGAAATATATTTCAGGGCACTTTGTGTCTCTCCGAACACCTAAAAGTCTACCTGTCCTAATTCGACGGTCCAACGGACCTCCCTTGAATTATATAACGCCTTCACGTTCGCTAGGAAAAAAAGACCTCATAGGCGTCCGCTCCGCAAAGTCGACTTTACCTGCATATAAACAGGTGAAAAAAAGCAGCTCTTTTCCTGGCAGCCGGAGCTCCAATGGGATCCGGTCCAGGAAAGCTGTTTTAGATTCGTCGAAAATTGCCGCGTCTTGGCAGCGCGCAACACACACAAAACAAATGTCCACTTTTAATCTTACAGCTTTTTTTTCTCCTCCCCTCATCCCCACTAACTCCCTCCCTCACTCTCACTCTCTCTCTCTCTCTCACACACACACACACACACACACACAGATGCACACACACACACACACGCACACAGATGCACACACATACACACAGATGCAAACACACACACACACACACACACACACGCACACACACACACAGATGCACACACACACACACACACGCACACGCACACAGATGCACACACACACACACAGATGCAAACACACACACACACACACACACACACAGTCGGACACACTGCTCACACTTTCTCACTCTCTCTAGCTTTCACACATATACTGTACACACACATCGTTTCTCTCTCTCCCATTTTTACTTACACATATTCTCTCTTACTCACATATACTCTCAACTCTGTCTCTCTCTCACACACACACACACTCACTTTCTTTCTCTCAATGTCTTACTGTACTCACACATACTCTACTCTTACTCACACATGCTCTCTCTTTTTCTTACTCATGCGAGCTCTCTCTCTCTCTCTCTCTCTCTCTCTCTTTCTCTCTGTGTTTCTCTCCCTTTGAAAACAATCTTCCTCACAAAGGCACACACTGTTAGACCTCTTCCTCACTCAGGGGCCTCCCTGCCACCCTCGCACCTCCACGGGTGAGTCACTCCCTCACGCAGCTCTCGCCCCTGCGGGTGGCTCTAGGGCCCTGCTTGGCCTTGTCGCCTGACTGCTAACGGACTCAATGTACTGTACCGGTGGCCATCGCCCTCGGGGCTGTGATGAGGTAACTGCTCTGTATTTGTGTCACCTTCCCAGGCTTCTGGGACAGCCTGAATTGGAAGGGGTGTGTGTGTGTGTGTGTGTGTGTTTGTGCTTGTGTCTGTGTGTGTGTGTGTGAAAGAGAGAGAGAGAGAGAGAGAGAGAGAGAGAGAGAGAGAGAGAATGTTTATGTATGTGTCATTTTATGGGTATGTACTTTTGTGGCTGAGTCTAAATGTGTGGCTGTGTCTACTGTAAGTGTGATTCTATATTCTGTATGTGTGTATACATATGTGTGTTGGTGTGGCTATCAATCCATAAGTGTGTGTGCGTGTGTGTATCTGTGCTTGTGTGTATTTTTACTACAGGTGTGTGTATGTGTGGCTGTGTGTGTGTACTGTAGGTGTGGTTATCAATACACGATTCTCTGTGTGTGTAACAGTGGGCATGAGCGTGTGTGTGTATGTGTGTGCGTGTGTCTGTGCTTGTGTGTATTTTCACTACAGGTGTGTGTGTGTGTGTGCGTGTGTGTATATGTGTGTGCGTGCCCATGTCCATATTATGGCAAGGAACTGGGGCAGCTCCCACAGGACAAGTGAAAAACGGAGCGACCACCCACCACTACCTGAGCCAGAACGATCAGCATCAGCCCCTCTCTCTTTCTCTCCCTCTCTCTCTTTCTTCATCACTCTCTCTTAACTCCCTACTTCCTTTCTCTCCCTTCCCCTCACCTCCATCACTCTCCTCCTCCCTCTTTCTTTATTTTTCTCTCTCTCTCTCTCTATGTTTCTCTCTCCCTCCCCCTCCCCCCCCCCCCACCCCCCCCGTCTCTCTCTGGTTCAAAGGCTCCGGGGGCCGCTTTGAGGGCAACTGAGGTGCCTCCACTCCTTCCCTCCACTCTCACCCCTGCCTCACCTCCTCACTGGGCCCACCGGCGGGCAGCTCTGGCCGGGCGGAGAGTGCTCTGCTGTGTGCCCCTTGGCACCGCCGTGGTGCTGGGCAGCGGCAGCATGTTTGCATTGTGAGGGGAGAAGAATGCCGAGCGGCTCGCCTTAGAGTCAGCTTTTAGCCCACCGCCCCTCTCCCTCTATTTTCTCTCTCTGTCTCTCGCTCTCTCTCTGTTGCGTTCTCTCTTACTCTCTCCTGCTCTCACTTACTCCCTCTCTCTTACTTATCTCTCTCTGACTATCTCTCTCCTCCTGTCTCTCCCTCTCTGTCTCTCTCTTGCCTCCTCTCCCTCTCCGCCTTTCCTCCCTCTCTTGTTCTCCCTTTCCCTCTCTCCCCCACCTCCTCTCTCTCTCTTTCTCCCTGTGCCCTCCGGTGTTGTTCAACAGGATATGTGCTGTGCTGTGCTGTGCTGTGCTGTGCTGGGGTGTGCTGGGCTGGGGTGGAGTGGGCTGGGGTGGAGTGGGCTGGGGTGGGGTGGGGTGGGCACAGGCCCAGGCAGTGAGCTCTGTGGGCTGCCCACTTAGGGGGCCCTGAGAGCTGGATGAAAGGGGAGAAACTCATCTCATCCCTCAGTCTCAAGTCAGTGCTGTGGCCAGACAAGGCCGCACTGTGCTCCGCTTGGAGGCACAGGCACACACACACACACACACACACACACACACACACACACACACGCCACTCACTGGTATGCAGGGACATACACTCATACTGTACTGTACTGTACAATGCAGTTCAAATGGACACACACACACACACACACCTAAGGCAAAGTATGGCCTCCCAAGAATAGCTAAGGACCCTGTGAGGGATGCGAGCTGATGATGTTGGCAAATGGTGGAGTGCTCTGTGCTTACTATACTGCAATCCAAAACTGACCACCCAGCCTATTTTTCATTCAGGGTTTCTTTTAGGATAGCAAACACTCCGCAGTAGGTGAACAGTGCTGTGCTGTCTGCTACTAATACAGTGTGGAAAGAATAGGACCCAAATGAGTGTTTGCATGCACATCTTGGGCTGGAAGACACATGCTTATGGGTATATATAAAAAAAGCCAGTGTCGCGTTTGAAATGGCTGCCCATTCATTTGATGTCACATCTAAGGAGAAGTTCAAATTCTGAAAATTGAAATCCTCTGTGGACTCCCCAAATACCCCACATAAGCCTAGTCTTTGTTCTCTTTGTCTGCGTAACCATTCCAGAATGGCCTGTTCTTTCAGATGTCCAGTCCAGTGTCTGAAAACAATAATTCACTTAATTTCACCCATGGTTCACCTCAGTGAACACAGAGAAAATGGTGTAATTTGTTTGGATTGGTAAGCTTTCGGTCTTGCCTCAGGTATCGTATCTAGTGCCTGTTTTTCATTCGAGATACTTTTACAATTTTCATGCCCTGGTCTGATGACGGCTGTTTTCAAGTGTCACTGGCTGATAGGAGTTGTTCCTTTTACGCCGCTGTGTCTTTTACACATTGTTTTAAAAGTGGCAGCATTTGAAGTAGTGATGACAAGACCCCATGTCTCCAACAACTCCAATAATTAGATGCATAATAAGATGTAATTAGAGGCCATTCCTGAAGCATTCAGTTCAAGTTAATCATGTCAGAAGAATAAAAAAAAACATTTGTCAGCAGTCTCCACTGAGAGATGAGAATGTGTGTTTCTGTTTATGTGTTCAGTCTGGTCTATTGGTGTGTGTGTGTGTGTGTATGTGTGTGTGTGTGTGTGTGTGTGTGTGTGAGTGTGTGTGTAGGGGAGATAGAAAAAGAATTGTGTGCCTCTGTGTGTGTGAGACTGAGAGAGAGAGAGAGAGAGAGAGAGAGAGAGAGAGAGAGAGAGAGAGAGAGAGTGAGTGAGTGAGTGAGTATGCAAAAAGGCAGAAGTCTATCAGTCTTCTTTTATCACTGTTGATTGCTGTGTGTGAAAGTGATCACATTTTTACGGCCTGGTTTGCTTTTGTGCGAGGCCTTATCTCTCCCAGACCACATCCTAATGAGGAGTCATGCACTCTCTTTGGGGTTTGTTGTCAGCCCCAGGAGAATGTGCATGTATGTGTGTGTGTGTGTGTGTGTGTGATGGCGATGCTCATGGTGATGGTCATGGTGTGTGTGTGTGTGTGTGTGTGTGTGTGTGTGTGTGTGAGTGAGTGTGTGTGTGTGTGTGGTGGCGATGGTCATGGTGATGGTCGTGGTGTGTGTGTGTGTGTGTGTGTGTGTGTGTGTGTGTGTGTGTGTGTATGTGTGTGTGTATGTGTGGGTGGGGTTAGAGGGGGAAGCGCCACAGCCTCCGTGGCCAGCAGCTGCAGAACCACAAGGAGTTCGGGATGAGCCAAGCGGCGATGTGCGGTAGGAGAGGTCAATGTGACGTCTGTGTGTCTCCAGCTTTCCCTGGCACGTGTCGCTGCTTTTGGGTGTGTGCTCCGAGCTTTCTGCTACATATGGATCAAGTCAGTGGACTGTATTGCAGTCAATTAGATATGATTGTGGCTGGCTGTCACGGGGTAACCCAGTGCATGGGAATCAGGTCCAAGTAGGAGAGGGAAGAGAGACTAGTGTGGTTTCGGGGTGTTTGTGGACGCAATGCTGAAAACGCAAAACATTCTCGCCACCCACATCCAGTTTCAAAGATGCATCTTTGCCATTTCTTAGATTCTGTGTGTGTGTGCATGGGTGTGTGTGTGTGTGTGTGTGTGTGTGTTGAAAGCGTGGGCTTTCAAAGAGTTCAGATGATGACTATCTGCACAAATATGTTCTTGGTAAGTGTGCCATCCTCTCTTGGAAATGCTGACAGTGGGCGCTCTATTACAGTTAATTGCAGTCGTTATTTTGCATGCTTTCTTTCTTGCCACAGCGAAGCACTGGTCTCTGAGAAACTATTCAGTGCATCCTCATGCAGTCAAAACAGCCTCAAAGTGAACCCCAACAGCCATCAATAAACTTTGATTTACAGTAAATATTTATATTACTCTATACATGTATGTTTTTCAGGTGTTTTTTTTTTTGTTTTAAAGCCTATAACTGACACTCGTTATGTAGCACAACTACAGCAACTGAATCAACAACAAAAAAAGGTTTACATAGGAATGCACTCACTGTGGTGGCAGCGGTGATGAGATCACTTGTTCTCGCCGGTCTGAGTTGTCGGCTCGTCTCTCCACTTTTTTTTTTTTTAACAATCCACCAGGATCTTCTCAGAAATCTAGAGCAACTTCTGTCAGCTGAGTTCCACTTCTTCTCGGGTTGAAGGATTGGAAATGTCTTCTTCAGGCTCGGAAGCAAGAGCCTACGGTGTTGCACTGTGTCAAGAAAGTGCCACAGTGAGTCTGCAAGGTGAAGTTTTGTCTTGACTTGTTGAGGAACCTCTGCGCTTGCTTGAGAGGAGCCTTGGATTTTTCAAAATATATACAAGGTTAAGCCCCCTTCTGCTGACATCACGGGCTTGTCATCATCACCGCCTCGTGGTAACAGAAGACATACGCATGTGTAATTAGATGGATGCTCTTACTCACTCAGTCACTCACACACACACACACACTCACACTAACACACACTCACACAGACACACACACACACACTTGCCCCCCAAACACACTCACACATACATACCCAAACACACACAGACACACAGACACACACACACTCAGACATTGTAATTCACACACTTCTGCACCCTCAGTACAGACACATAACATCTTCAGAGCTATAATTTATAGCCAAAGGCAAATACATGCCAGTGTTTTCTCTTTCTACCGACAAATCACATGGTATTCACCAGTGGTGGGTTTAGGAGAGAGGGGGCGGCTGTTATTCAGGGTGTTTGTGCCCATGGAAAAGATTGATCCTCACCCCGACAGGCTTGTCTCCCCCCTCTGCCCCCCAAAATCAAAAAAAGTTGCCCTCCACGTCACAGGAGTACACTGGCGAGACCTCCACAACCTAGACATTATATTTCGTGAGAACAAATGACTGTTATTAAAGGGGATTAAATACGGCAGATTAATATTATTATTTAAAAGCCAAATATGAAAACATGACAGGGACACTTTAGAGGTCGGCATGGAGTCTGTATTTCTGTTTTGTCTCCACTACCTCGCATTAAATCCTCCCTCAATCTGTCATTAAACGATCGACTCCATGCTGAGAGAACATTTTTGTCTTTAATGAAGCATAGTGAATTTGGCTTTGCAAAAACACGCAGCAGCGGCGACGGGTTCCCTACGCCCACCTGTGTTTGCGTAGCAGTAGCGACTGCTAATCTGAGAGAAAAAGAAAGAAAGAGAGAGAGAGAGAGAGAAGGAGAAAAAACTTGTTGTATTTCCACTTGTGCTGTCTAGTCTGGGGTTACACTAAGTTTAGTGGAGTGCCATGGTTTTCTTTTTTTTTTTTTTTTTGGTGGTGTGTGCACTACTCGGCTGCTTTGGGTCACAAGCGAAGGGATGCCAAGGAGAGCCACACGTTTTGGCTTCATCTCCTTGGCAACCTCAGAAAGCGAAGAAGGAGAAGAAGAAGAAAAAAAAAAGAACATGACCTCCTACTGTATTGCGCACTGGTGGCCCGAAATAGCGAGGAGAGCTTGAATGTGTTACTATCTGTGACTGCAGAGGGATGCCGAAAATGTATCGTTTCTAAAAATACTCGACTGCCAGCTCTGTGGCGCGGACTGCTTCTCAGGCCAGAGAGCGGAAGTCTCGTAAGCGGGACCGTTGAGTTTGCTCTCGCCCCGAAATGCTAAAAGATTATGTGTGGTTCAGTTGAGAGGCGCATTAGCATGTTGACTGTGCTTGCTGTCACGATTGCGTGGGCACAAGATATAACTCGACCGATCAGCTCAGCTCAATTTATCATACAAAAGCCGTTTAGCGTGGCTATTCAGGAAGGCCATCTGACTTGAACAGAAGAGACTAGCTGGGCCTGTTCTTCATGAGGAGCCCAGAATTGCTGCTTCCCACGCGATAATGATTTAAGCCCTCTCTGCGCATCTAAACCTGGCACTTCTCGACCAGCTAACTGGCAGGCTTGTTTGCATGAAAAGGCCAAGTCCAGTCATTCTGTTCCCCTCCTGCGCCACCATGTCATCTTGTGTCAATCAGACATAAGTCATGAAGTTGGCAATCCAAAGCATGACAGAGCCTAAACATGCTAGTTCTTTTTCTAAGGACTTTCAATGGTAGTATACCCCTTAGGTGCCAGCCAACTACCCCCAGCCTCCTCCTAGAGATGATGGTGTGTGACAATTACTTTTTGAGTCTTGTTATAATATTGTTTATGCATTTTTGGGATTTAAGAAACTCCACATAACAATATTACCATTTCATTGACTAATGAGTAACTGTCAAGGAGTGGTGACTGGACACCTTAGAGGTTTAATATGTACACATATCTACTCTTTTTAATATCACGCACTTAAGAACAATAATTGGCGGTGTTCTTCATGGATGGTTTCGGGGGTTCCTCGGGGGTGTCGTAACCAAAGAACATATATGAACTGTACTCCATTATGTGCAAGAGGAATAAAACGTTAAGTCGAAAAGGCAGTAGCCCACTTTAATACAGCGCTACAGTCTTGACCAGTCATAAAGGACTCTCCCTGGCGGCCAGACTTGAGCTAGTTTCCAGGCAATATAACATGGCGAAATTCCTCATTGAGATTTTGGAGAGTCTCCCTCCCTTTTTTCTCTCTCTCACTCACTCTCTCTCTCTCTCTCTCTCTCTCTCTCTCTCTCTCTCTCTCTCGCTCTTTCTGTTTCTCTCACTCTCTCTCTCGGCGTCTCATGGTTTCAGCAGCCAGCGTCTGCACCAGTCATTACTCACATAAGGTAGGGGTTGAAATCACTCAGAGCGAACCTCGCCAGCGGAGGTCAGAGCTGTGTGGTCCTCCATCCGTGCCAGTCGACTGCCACCTCCGGACCCTGCCCGCCTCTGCCCGGCAGCACACGTTTGCCCCGGACCGGCACCTCTCAGCCTCCCACGCCCGTCTCTCAGGCGCGCAAAAAGCCTTCCTCCCTGCCGCCCGTCTGTCCACCCGTCCACCACCTCTTTGATGTGTTTTTTTTTTCTTCTTCTTTTCTCAAGAAAAGCCCTGACTTCTTCCTCCTCTTCCTGGGGCGCTCCCCTTCACCTTGCCTTCTTCACCACCACGCCACCCGCCGCCCTCTTCACCTGCTCTTCATCACGATTCATTCAGCCATCTTATTGAAGCTTGAAAAAAAGCCTCTCTGGCAAGCAAAACATGAGTTTGCAGCCAATACATATATATAGCAGTCTTGTTTTTTCTTTCTTTCTTTCTTTCTTTCTTTCTTTTTTTTTTTTTTTGGTCTCCAGAGGAGGACTCGGGAGCATTTTTTTGACCTCTGGGTCATTTGAATTCCAGGGAACCTTTTTTCCTGCTCGGAGGTAAATGACTGTGGTTTCCATGGTGTGCAGGTATTTTTTTTTTCCTCATACCAGCCAGCCCTGCCTCAAACACGTTGCCTTGCTTTGATGGGGTTGAGGGGGGAAACAAAAAAACAAAATGGATGGCATGAGGTTAGTCCAAAGTCTGGCCTCACATGTTCCCCTGCTTGCTGGTCCAACAGAAACTAGCCATTCCACCTCGTTCATACTACAGTAATTACTTAAGGACCTGCGAAAAAGCATGACTGGAAGCGCTGGCATCAGGCAATCTAAACCACCTCCATTCTATTCTAGAATGTGCCATTATTCTACAATATGCTTATGAAAAGCAAAGATCATTCGTCAACCAATTCTCTGAAACGTAATGTCTTTTGAACGACTGGAATATTATATGGGTTCTAAATCATCTCTGCCACTGGCATCAGGCAACCTAGAAGTCTCTTGTTCTACTCTGGAGTGTGCCTTCATTGTAGTTCTAGAATTATGTGCTAACCATTCTCAGTCAGGTTTTGTATGCATTTATGGCCTGTTGTTAACCAAGGACCTCATATTTCAGAGGAATAACTAGACTGACAGCGTGTACAGTTCCATTGATTAATGTGGAAGCCAATAGTGGCATACATAATGTGAACATAATGCCTCAGTATCTTATCCGGTGTAAACCTAGCCTTAATCTGCTCAAGCAAAGACTGTTTAATAGGAGAATGTTGATTACTACAGATATGCTATGATCACATGGAGTTTTTACTTGGTTTGGCCTATTGAAATCTCTCTCTCTTGCATTTCACATTGACCATCCGTGTCTAATTCTGCTTTAATGGTTTTATTAGAGCCGAGGCTTCATGGACAGAATAGTGGCAACCGGCCAGAATTTCCAGGAAAATTTCTATAAGAAGAAATGGATTTGATTTCCAATTAGCGGACCTAAATAAACAAACATGCCAAAATGCATGTAATGAGAATATGTTTATAGCGAGCTAGTCTCTTTACATAGTTGAGTAATATTGTAGCATGCCTTGATGACTTATGAAATAATAGGTCAATCATGGCAGAACTGGGAAAAAAACCTAAAACAAAACAGAAATTGCTTCATGATCAATCAACCATTTGTTTTTTTTGTTTGTTTTTTTTTTGGGAAAAACATGAGTCATAGATTATGGCCTAGTTATTTGTGCACTTACATTAGGCTTTGGATTGTAATTAAATGTCCGCTCATTGTCTGTCCTGATTTACAATCAAAGGGATCTTCCCGACCAGCATAAGTGGAGGGCTTCAGTGCATCACACACCAATGGACGTGTCGACAAGATAATGTCTGCGTTTTCACAAAATGCAAGAAACCTCATTAGCAAGATCCTTTATTGCTCATCAAAGCATCAGAAGTGGCCCATCTTATAGACTCAATGTGTTGTTCATTTAAAGGCACTGTCTCACTTAAGGAAATCATAGGACCAAGATAGGCCTGTAAAAATGTTTCCACATGCGTCTCTCTGCCTGCCTGGTCTGTGACTGTGGAGAATTTACTAAGTCAGATATGGAATGTATTTTACTTAATACACAATAAGTCTCTCAAAGCCCTTTGATGCGCTTTAATTGCTGCATGCCCATGCTAGTAATTCAATTTACCCTGAGACGCTACTGATTACTTTGTGCCCACTTCAATGAGGAAAGAGTTGGTGTTCATACAGTATGTGTTAGAGAGACTGCTTAGCAGTTGCCCATGAATTAAAAAGAATTACAATTATAGTGTCTTAGTGTAATGTAAAAGATGTAAGGAAGGATACAAGTAATTTTATGGATTCTTTTTTTGGATGTGGATATCCGTATAGACCCCCTAACCAAAATCTTAATCTTAAACTTATCTACCATGAAAGGGATGAAATAATTCATGATTAGGTACAATACTTTACAACGGCTCATGAATGATAATAGCAGTATCCGCTTTATAACATTTTTATTGCTTACTAGTCTCTCAGTGCCTCATGTCAGGCACCTCATAATTTTACCAATCTACTTTGAGTCTTGTTAAAGGTACACTATGCAAGCCTCCCCCCTACAGGCGACGATTTATTTAAAATATAGCAACAAGATTGTACATTCT
>JASCQY010000053.1:13878280-13893212 GCA_030264315.1 Sardinella tawilis | reverse complement strand
GGGGGGGGGGGAGAGAGGGAAAGAGAAAGTGCAGAATAATTTAAAAGGGAGTACTCAGGCAGGAACGTTAGAGTGTGAGTTCGCGAAGACTGCGAACCCACCCGATAGTTGTTCAGAGGTCTATGAAGATGCATGTCAGCTCCGCTGACCTACAAAGCCACCAAGGACATTTCATTCATTCCTTTGAGCGATCGGGCTCCGTGAGCTCGGGAGTTTTGTGGTTGCGTGCAGGGGCTGTGGTAAGGGGCCGTACACTCACCCAGAATCGCCTTCCTTGTTTTTCTGCCTCAGCTGCATTGCAATACTGAGGTACTGCCTTGGGAAATCCGTACTCACCAGAAGGAGGGCCAAGCATGGTACCTGGATGTGCAAAGGTGCCTATTACAACCCCCCCCCCTCACACACACACACACACACACACACACACGCACACACGCACACACACACCTTGGCCTCAAGGCTATAGCCTATGCTTCCTCTCCTAGTCATTAAGTGAACTCTTTCTGCTTTCTGGAGAGAAACTGGGTTGAGGGGGCCATATCTCAGTGTTCTACCAGATGTCTCTACCGTATGCCTGTGGTTAGACACCTCTAAGCAGACTGTGATGAATAGTTTTTTAATTGCCTATAATCGAGGCACTCGGCCATCTTGTTGGCTGCCTCTGACTCTGATTGCTGTTTTGCATCCAGTCTCTCTCCCCTAGAGGCTGATGCTGCACGTGCAGGAGACGCTGCAGAACTTGATGAAAAAATAGCCTATGCAAGAAATTTGAAAGAATCCCATTTCTGAATATGTGGCAGAAAATATATTTTCTGTAGTAAATGGACAAGGTTACAAGAATTTTGCCTTAATTTGGTTTTAAATTCAATGTGCATTCTCTGATCAGTTTTGACACAACATAAATTCTTTCCACCTTGGGACACAAAGAGAGCATTTCTTGTTCTTGATTGGAGTGTAGTGTGTGCTTTCATAAAAAAAAAAAAAAAAAAAAAAACGACAGCGGGCGTCTCAGTCATTTCACAAACACAATCAGTAGCCACATAAGTAATGCCCGCAGTAACTCAAGTCATTTCCAGCAGCCCCCGGTCCGAGTCCTACCCATCGTTGTTGGAGCTGCAACAGCAGCAGCGGCACAGCCCTCTAACCTCTGCCCCTGACGCCGGGCCCACACTGGGATGTAAACATCATCTTCGGCACCGCCCGTGGTTAACCAGACTTTCCAATCGTCCCCGGTGACTAGACCACTGTGGCCACCACTCGCGCCTGTCTGACCCGCGTGACTAACGACCGTGTCACCCAACGTGTCGGCTTTTTTTTTTTTTTTTGTGAGCCACTAGGGACTCCTCCTAGAACCACTGAACCCCCCCCCCCCACCCACGCAAACACACACACACACACACACACATTTACTCTCCTACCTCCTGGTACAGTGGTGCATGGTGCACCAAATGAGCATTTTTCTGTTGGGGCTGACATGGAATCTCTAACTGTGCTTTCTTAGGATGGCCGATTAAGCAGTGTCTAATGTTCACACAATCGCCAGACTGCGGGCAACTCACACTTCACCCACTTCTTTTTCTTTCTCTCGTTCAAACAGTGTGTCGAAATGGCATTGAAGTGGCTGGGGTACTTTGCACATGGCATGATTTGGGGGTATAAACTTAACAGGGCGCCACAGGAATGGCAAAACCACAGCTGCCAGCAGCAGTTTGGCTAAAGATGAATTAAGCATGCTGAAGAGACCGGGTCAGCTTTCAGAGAGAGAGAGAGAGAGAGAGAAGGAGAGAGAGAGAGAGAGAGAGAGAGAGAGAGAGAGAGAGAGAGAGAGAGAGAGAGGGAGCCCGAAAATATCCCGCTGATAGAAATCTGTAGAATTGGATGAATGCTTCCTGACCCCTTGTTCAGTTCAGTTGCTTCCCCAGGATCTAACAAAACCCAGTTATATAACAGGTTTTATAAACCCTCTGCTCCAGCACTGCAAAAGGTTGGAGTGGAGTTCGTTAGAGCACCTACAGGTAGGTGGGAACTTCCTTTGTTCCTCCCGGACTCCGCGTCTTATGCTGACCCTCCCACAGCGGGGCGGGTGTGATGGGTGTCCCATCATTGTGGCGACGCCGCCTAGGCTGGTGGGCTGACCCCTCTCACATGACCTACTGTACGTCGGCTAAGGAGTCCGACCCCTCGCTGCGCTTGTTTATTTTCTATTTTATTATTATTTTTTTCCCCACCCTAGTCAGTGTAGCCTGGCTTAATCACAACTGTGTGTTTTTTTTGTTTTCTCTTGGCCTGGTGTCCCAGAACAGGACACCCTGTACTATTACAGTACGTGACACTCTTACACTTCAGGTGGCCGAAAAGCACAAAAAGACTAAGCTAACCCCGGAAGCGTAAGGAGGAGAGAAAGAGTGATCGAGAGTGGCAGAGAAAGATAGACAGAGAGAGAGAGAGACAGAGAGAGAGAGAGAAGAAAGCCCTAGTGGGCAAGAGAAAGAGAGAGTACGAGTGGACTTATTTAATTGAAAAGCAAGTACATTTTTCTTAAGTGGACAAAGTTCTATGTGGACATTTATTTGACATGTCACGTCATCTGCTTGCATGCCAAGCTGGCTGGCCACCCCATTGGATGCCTCCAGAAGGCTGTGTTTGAACTTCGTGCCATACCTACAGTGGTCTCATTCATTTGTGAAATAATTGCCACGACCTTTGCAAGTTTTCCTTGGCCAGTTGGCAAATGTATTTTTTTTTCTACCTCGTCTAAATCTCCTTGCTAATTAACTAGTGTATTATTGCTTGCTCCCCACACACATTCAGACACTTTTTTTTTTCACGCTATGGATTTTCTTCGCTTAACACTTCTGTTTGAGAATGTTTTTAGTCAACCCACTTCTATGATGTCATTGTTGACAGATTTAAGTACGTCTTAGCTCTCAAGAATGATTTACTGAGTGTTCTTTGGGGAAGTTCGACTCTTTTTTTACCACTAATGTAAAGTGTATTGTAAGGGCCAAAGCAGAGGACCAAATATTGAAACTGTGCACCTATTTTTTTTTTCTTTGCACCGAATGTACTCAAAGAGGAACTTGAAGCGAGCGAAGAGAGGTTGAACTGTGTTCATGTGAACAAAATACTAGGCTCCTACTGGGTTACCTGAAGCCAAACTAATGGCAAGATGTTTTGCCCTGTAGGCTTTTGGAGGGAACCACGGGCAGTAAAGAACAGATATTATGATGTTTCCTTTCGACGGACCCCCCAAAAAAGACCGAAAATTGAACTTGCGACTCTATTTTTACCTCAAAAGAACCCCATTCAACAACGTGGTCTCCAGACCCCTTTCCAGGCACCCTCGAATGAAGCGAAGCTTTTCCTTGCTTTAGTGAAAACAAGGCCTACTGTTAACAGGCTCCGTTGGCTTTGGCCGTACACTGATCTACCCAGATGCGCTTGTGTATGCTGAACCCTGCCCAGATCCAGTTAACTCTCCTCTCTCTCTCTCTCGCTCTCTCTCTATTTCCCTTTGAGTTGTTTTAAATGGGCCATACTCAGTGAGGAGGGCCCTATTTGATTTCTGATTATGAGAAGCCCCCCATGCTTGGTAAAAACCACAAGGCTCTAAGGTACCTTTGACCTCGGTTTAAGGGTAAGCATTTATTCAACAGGCTTGTCAAGTCGTATTAGGATTATGACATCAAATGGATTCGTTTTTAAGCACTTGTGTTGCATTGGGTCGCCCTGACCCTTGTGTGATAGAAAGAAATCAGTTCGCTGTAACATGCCGATGACACACCAAATGCCATAATGGAAATAGTTAAATAATATAAGCCTGAAAAGTAGTAAGCCTGAAGTAGAATCTTGCCAGTATAGCCTGCAAGAACAAGTATCTTTTTCAAAAATGATCCCCCAACAGTTAAAATTAACCGCAATTTGGCAATTTGGCAATTTGCCAACTAACTTTTATTTCAAAGACATGAAATTGTTGAGAAACTGTAGCAGTGTCATTGTATCATATCACAGGAAGTCTGTGAAAGAGGTGAACCACACCTCCTTCTCCTTCTTGCAGATTCTTGCAGAGTCTCGTGGAAAGACAGCGAGTGTCAGTGAGACTGGATACTTAGAGAGATGTGCTGTCCTGTGCAGAATATGTTTTTTTTCTCCCCCGCTGATGTGATCACCAGGGCCAGGAAGCAGTGGGAGCAGCACCCTGGCCATTATTGGAACCAGAAGGTCTCTGCCAGGCAGGCGTTTTTTTATTATTATTATTTTCTTTTTCAGTCACATGCGACAGGACACAGGGCTCACATTGTACGTTTTGACTAATCACACTGCAAGACGGCAGCAAATTCTGACAGAAATCTAATGAGATTGAACCGGACATGGGATGTTGATTGTTAGCTCCTATACTTGGGTGTTGAGAGCCTGTTAAAAATTTAGGAGAAATTGGACTGGAATCCGTTTGTTTGTCAGATCCATTTGATTCCATGCTAAAGTTGGTTCGAAATCGCTCCCCATTCTTTTGGCTTCAGGTGTGCGAAAAGTCAGGCAGTCCATGAATACACAGGGATTTACTGTAAGCAGTCTCTTCAGGCATGGTATATGTACTACTGTAATGGCTTGAAAAAAAATCTTTCTATGCGTTTTGAGTCTTTGTGTATGTTTATTTGTGTTCTTACATGATCCGTACAATCAAACCAGTTTTAATCTCATTTCATTCTTGAACATCAAGTAAGTAAACTGCAAGTGTGAAAATCATTTTCTCAGGTACAGATATCAGATTCATGTCCTCATGCAAGCACCTCAACAGCAATTTGTTGTATGGAAGGTGAAGAAATCAAGGACATTAAGAGAGGTAAACAGGTCCAAAGGAGATTGAAATTTGGCTGTAGCTTATAGACATAAACTAGGTGCTACTGTGTACCCCGCAATTATTAAGGCATGGCTTGCCCCCCCCCCCAGCCAGGTTTGAATTACGCGACCACACAGTAAAAAGAGCAAACGAACAACCCTTAGAGGCCGTGTCTGTTTTTTTTTTCTTTTATGAAGAAGGAAAAAAAAAATCTTGGCAGGCTACTGTTGGGTGGCAGACATCTTTGAGTGTGCTGTGGGACGACATAGGCTGGAACTGCAGCCAGCACCAGGCGACATTGTAAAAAAAAAAAAGTCTCTTTGAAAGAGAAGAGAAAAAAGGGTAGTTGGTTTGTGTGTGTATGTGTGTGTGTGTGTGTGTGTGTGGGTGGGTGGGTGGGTGGGGTGGTCGTGGTGGTGATGGCTCGGGTGGGGTGGGGTGGGGTGGGGGATGAGAGTGAAAACATGCATGCAATATTGAAACACATCCCAATGAAAGTCACACTTTGCCCCCAAGAAAGAGGCCCAGATAATGGGAGGCAGAGGATGGCAGATCGGGTCCCTGGTGTGGAAACTGTGAGTAAGCCTCCGAGAGCTCACCCTCACCCTCACCCTCACCCTCATCCCCATCCCATTCCACCCCGACCCACCCCACCCCACCGCACCGCACCCTGCCCCGACTCCCAGTCGCCCCACGGTGCCCCTGGTCTCGGCTCTTAGGTTTGTTGGATCGTAACCATCTCTTTATGGGGTCTGTGCTTGGCTTAAGCATGGCTCAACGCACGTTCAATTGGTGTGTCAGATCAGTGGAGCCAGCCAGCGGGGGGAGAATCGTCGTGTCATTAACTCCATGAAACTTCGGCTCATTCATTTGTGTGTGTGTGTGTGTGTGTGTGTGTGCGCGTGTGTCTGTCTGTGTGTACTGTACAGTGCGTGTGTTTGTGTGACATGTGCGTGTGCGTGTGTGTGTGTGTGTGTGGCAAGTGTGTTTTTTGTGTGTCTGTGTGTGTGCGTATACTGTAGCTCTCTTCTTTTCTTTTTTTCTTTTTTTTTTTTTGGAGGCAGTGGTGTGGAGGAATTTTTAGGGTGCAGTGGGTTAGTTCACAGCTATACCATTTCAAAACGTGTCAATTAAGGCTGGTTTTTATCGATCTGTTTAAATGCCTGTGTGGCGGTTGGAACATCCACAGCCGTTGCTTTGAAACCCGTTCCACTTTGAACATTTCCAATATAGCCCTTAGTTAGTTTCTGCTCCGTAGTCTGGTCTCGTTTTACATGACACGGGTAATTTGGTTTGTCCAGATGAACACGACTTTTTCTTCTTCAAAAAAAAAAAAAATGTAAAAGTGAAATGGAGGGGACGAGACGGGGCCCAGATAGCAGGAAAGAAAGGAAGAAGAAAGCTGCTAAGGGGTTGAAAGTGCGATGGAGTGTGTGTGTGTGTGTGTGTGTGTGTGCGCGTGCACGCATGTGCGTGCATGTGTCAATGTGTGTGTGTGTGTTTTGGGGTGTGTGTATGTGTGTGTGTGTGGGGGGGGGGTTGTGAGAGAGGACCTTTTTTACGGTGACGTGAAGGTGTGGGCCACGAGTAATGGACAGCCGTCGTCAGTAGAGAGCCGTGTCAGTCATTATGTGAGTAATGGACAGCCGTCGTCAAAGGAGAGCCGTGTCAGTCATTATGTGAGTAATGGACAGCCGTCGTCAGTGGAGAGCCGTGTCAGTCATTATGTGAGTAATGGACAGCCGTCGTCAGTGGAGAGCCGTGTCAGTCATTATGTGGCCTGTTGAGCACATCCTGATTTGGTTTTCCTTGTTTGCCCACAGGTTATGTTCTCCCCGTGTATCGGCGGCGATCCGTGGATCCGGACTGGGCCGCATCACGGCTTTTCACTTCCCAGCCTCAAAGTATTCCCGACGGCCCTTGAAAAGGGCCCGAGAATCTGTTACACGGAGTCGGCTGTTTTTGTAGCGGTGGGATCTCGGCGACCTGACCCGGCAAATGTTGTTTTTGAGTGGGTTTGCGTTGTCATCCAAGTCAAGAAGCGAACGGTCCTTTTGGCTATTATTGGCATGGCTGCCGAAACCCACCCCTCAAGTTCTCGAAGTCAGGAGTTCAACTCAGCCCTGGGGCACTGCTGCGCTTACTCTTACAAGTGATTTAATTAGGTAGACTATGTTACCATATGTGAAAGGCCAATTTGCTTTCTCTTAGGTGGGCTTTGGGCTAGTTGTTTCCCCTCCCAGAGCCTAGTCAGGTGCAGGGAGATTCAGTTCCTGTACTTACGGTAAAAAAAAAGAAAAAAAGTTTTAAAAAAAATCAACATTGTATCTCTTCATTTGGTTGACCAGCTATGCGAACAAGGGAGAGAAAAAAAAAATTGCTGACCTGCCTGCGAATGTGAAAGATTATTATGACACAGTTTTCCGTGTTGAGGTACTTTATATTTTGGTGTAGGCATAACAATTTAGCTGTCCTTCTATGCGGGGAAAAAATGATTTATTAAATTTGAGTGACCACCTTAATGCAACCTAAGTAATAGGGACTTGTCTAACATATCGACTAATGGAACATGAGTCGCTATACAAATGCGGTGCCCTGTAAAACTGACAAGAATATGCAATTTGGCGTTTTTTAATTTTTACGTCTGTATTTTAATTTGAAGTGTCTATGGAAACCCGCTTTGTTGACACTGTGTGTTGACAGGCGGGCACGAGTGCCAAACAGAGTGAAATCCACATAACTCCCTCTGAAGCGCGAAGGCACTGGGGAAAATAATATGCACTGACTCAGATGGGACTGTGTGCCCTGACTCTCGCTGCATAAACGGCCTATTGGGCTCCAGGAAAACGGGCCCTGCTGATCTGTTTTCTACACTAACCACTATACAGTAGAAGGCTGATGTTCATTTCTGGGATTTTTTTTCTTTTTCTTTTTCTTTTTCTTTTTTCTTATTTCTTCTCAGCATCATTCTCTCAGTCTCAGTGTACTGTGAAGTGGAGGTTGTGCTTGTCTTCATCCCATTTGCAAGTTCTGCTGTGTTGATTTGCTTTACTGGTTTCACTTTAGCCTGTCTTACTCTTATGATATTCTGACATGGCTGTTAAGAAGTGTACTTGCAGATTAGTGTCCTTATTTTTGGCCAAGGGTGGTTTGTTTATTCTGAAGTGTGTATGTGTGTGTGTGTGTGTGTGTGTGTGTGTGTGTTTGTGTCAGCCTGTCCCTGGATGTCTCATTTCAAGACTCGAGACTGAGGAGACCCAGACACCACCTTCCACTCCGTGTGGCATCCCATGATGCAACTGTCCTGTACAGTAAAGGCAATTTTGAGGCGAGGAAAAATGTGTTTTGATAACATTAATCCTTGGCTGTAGGTAGGGCCCGATCACAGGTGGGTGTTTATCCAACAAACCTTGGCCAGTCCGAAAGCTAATAGACTGGTGTTGCTTCAGCCCTGGAGCTGCTGGGGCTTCCGAGCGCAAAAGAAAAGTTTTGACTTCCACTCAGGAAATAATTAGTCTCATTTCCTTCTTTATTGGCCGCGTCGATCTGCCAAGGCGGTAATGGAAGTTCTGTGTCACTTTTTCTCCCCAGAAATGGATGCCGTGAAGAAAAAGGGCTTAGAGAGGATTTGCTGATGCTCTGACCCCCCTCCCCTCTACACAAGCAGTTTGCATCCGAGAGGCATAAAAAACTCCACATTTCACCCCTAGGAGGACTCTGATCAAATTGTGGATCTTGTGTGGCTCCAGTATGGGCTGTTTTGTTGTTATAATGTATGTTTATGGTTACAGTGCATACAGTTTATGCAAGGTTCACAAATATCTTGCCATTATCGCCTTCACTTGGTATGTGTGTATTTTGCTTCAGCATAGCAGGGTTTCCATGGATGTGGGGCTGAATTGGTCCATAATGTACCGTATGGTTGATAAAAAAGTCTTCATATATGAGCTTAATATGGTGGTGGGGGGGCTCTTTGTTACGCATATCACCCCCAGGGCTCCATACTTTGTGGGCTATATGTGGGAATTCATATCTTTTTTTTTTGTAATTCTGCTTTCTCATGAGAGAATGATCTAATTCTGAATCATTAAAAGTACAGGTAGTTTTGTTAACTGCAGTTAATACAGTACATGGGTACAGTTGATACAGCGGTGTAGTCAATATAGGTTTTTGTTTATTTAGTTGGCATAAAGCACCGACCTGAGGTTTATACACGGTGCAGCTTATATTCGGGAAATTACTGTACTTGATTCCCTTGAATAGGGCCTGCATCCTGTCTGAAAGCTCTATCATAACAGACCATCTGTGTTGAGTCCTCATATTCCGCCGAAGTCAGAAATCAGGTGTTCATCGGTCAAACTGTTCGCCTCCCTCGCTGGTGAGGAGGTTAATCTCTACTTCTGCTTCTCTTACTGTAAGTGTGAGGAGGACAAGACGGCCGAGAGCTGGAGGAGCACAATGTAATCCTGAGCCACTTTACGGCAGGATGTCTTGGGAAACGCTCATCCGTCAGCACCATCAGGAAATCGCACAGTATTTATTCCACGGACAGGTTTGTGTCCCGACGTTTTCGGAAACCGGTTTCGCCTGTCAGTCAGACGGCCCTGCCTTCTCAGAAATTCAAGCCGTTACATTTTACTGACAAGTGAAAGGGTTTACAGCAACACACTTAAACCGAGAGTGGATTGAGTCATATAGAAGCTCGGATTCTGAGGAAAAGTCTGGTTTTGAGATAGATCTTCAGACGTGAATTGGAAACATGTGACGACGTGTTTTCTTTTTTCTTTTTTTTTTCTCTGGCCCTACATCTTGGCCTTAGTTCTGTGAATATTTTAAGGAGTCTAACAGCACACGTCTTTAACTGCCGGCTAATATCAGTAGATGTATGCGCAGGGCTGTTGAAAAGGGACATTTCATTTCGATGAATCATGCAGAGACTGGAACCTCAGTATATGTTCTCTCAAGTGTTATAATGTGTCATTATGGACCTACTGTACAGTAATAATGCTTGCTGAAATACACTGATGTGTGATGCATAACTGTGCATGTTGTGAATGAGTGGATTAGGATCTGTGTGTGTGTGTGTGTGTGTGTGTGTGTGTGTGGACGTACTCTCATATATGCACTGTGTACTGTGGGGCACCCAGACTGATCACAGAAGGAATTCTGACATCCCCCAGCCTCCTTGTCCTCCCCCTGAGGGACTCTGGCTAATTATTTATCTGTGTTTCTAGTCCCGGCGTGCCGTAACCAGCCGCCGCTCGGTTTGTCTTTGCCAGTGTTTGTGTAGAGCTCGGAGAACAGCACAGGCCCAGTGTTGAGTGTCCTCGCCTGAACCGCGTGCCACTGGGATACCTCGAGGATAGCCAACACGCTGACTGATGGGGGCCACTTCATATAGTGCAGACCACTGCTCGAGCCAGTCCATGCCAGCCTCGAGCCCGTAGTCTGTAGTCTGTAGTCTGTAGCTGGTCTCAGTGCTGTTTTGTGCTGTGCAGAAGCCCAGCCTGTGGAAACTCAACAGGCCTCTGTTTGTCCCCAGCATGCAGTGTACTGTACTGTAGGAGACTTCTCTAGAACAGTGTTGCAGTCACTCCGCTGCTGCTGTTGTTGCTGATGAAGCTAAACACACACAGTTAGTCCTACTAATACTTACACAGATTTGAATATGTAATATTCACTTGGAATATGCGATATTCACTAATGTGCCGCTCTTAACTAATTCATCGGAGTGATTGTCATAGGGTTTCTTTGGGGTTGTCATAGGGTTAGTTTGAATGTGATCGAGAATGCTCCTGTATGATTGTGGAGTGAGTGAGTGAGTGAGTGAGGCAGTGAGGGAGTGAGTGAGAAAGTGGAGCAGACATACTGCATTGAAGCAGATCATCTAGGCAGTCTAGACAAGTGGAGAGGATTCACTGTGCCAACTGCCCTCAAAAGACCAGCTGATTGGCAGACCACATGTAAATGCATGACCAGACAAGTTTTAAATTGAACACATATTTGGGCTCGTTGACTCATGATTGGGTACAAATGTGCACACACTGATGAACATAACAGGTAGACACTGCCCCATTTGCTCTTTGAAAATTGGTTATCTACAGTATGTAAATATTAGCAAAAAGTGAGCAAATTTGTAGAATGATGTTCAACATGTGACAACCACCATAGAAAAATGCATTAGGGTCCTCCTGAGGGGGACTTGTTGTACTGATCAACAACTCTGTGATTATCTTCAGGAAATATAAAATGAACTAATCAGCATTTCATATTCAGCGAGTAAGCAAACCCACACATTGACCAGCTATTAGTTTCCATTCTGTTTCCTGCCATAAATTTAATACGGTGAGTCAAGCCAGGTATTTATTATAATGGTGAGTAGATGATTTACGAAACTTCTACCTCCTGACATTTTCCTGATTTAATTTGGAGTATAAAATTCCTCGCATTTTCCATCTCATATCAATTTACGGCGGATTATGGTATATCTATCAAACCACTGGAAGAGGTGGCCGACTGGAGGGGAGCCGCGTTGGTGTACGGGAGCCAGCGCGGAAAATACGACGACGCTTAAGTAACTCTGAAAGCTGTTTGTCTATCTCGATCCATCAATCTAAGCTCTTCAGTGTCGCCACTGGGATTTGAGTTAGATGCCTCAGTGCAGGCGGCGTTGTGTGGAAGTGAAAGAGAAGATTTGACTCCTCGCACGGAGGGGTAGAGTCACGGAGAAGCACTCCGAAAAAGATGAAGCTCTTTAAGAACGCTCAGATTTAAGAGGTAGCCTAGGCAAGACGCAAGGCCCGACTGCGATCTAATGACAATACCATCCCCGGTGTGGTGAAATCGATCCGGCAAAACTTCAGCTACACGCTTCCTTGTTGTGACTCTCTGCGGTTGTAAATTGTTTTAAAATGTCTTGAGCAAGAGGGGTGCAAGTGAAGGAGGTGAATTGCTCTGGTGAGAGGGCAGATCGCTCAGCAATTTCCCATATGCCTCCAAATTGTCGGAACTGCCACAGCGCAGGTGATGAGATTATTGCCTGGATTCAAATGTTTAATTCATCTCCGAAAAAAAGAATTGTTAAAACCTTTTTCCGGAGTTCCGGCACTGTCTGTTTTATGGGATATGTGCAGCGGTGGGTTTTGCGGGAGTAACAGCGGAAGCAAAACGATTACTCCTTCTGGGACAGATATTTATTTGAGATATTAGCACAGCTTTTGAGAGCCAGCTCTCTCTCTCTCTCTTTCTCTCTCTCTCTCTCTCTCTCTGTGATTGTTGAATCAGGGTCCTTTTAGGCAAGATCGACTCAGGAGAGAGCCAAATATAGTTCCGTCCAGAAGTCTTTTCACTCAGTGACAGTCTAATTGCGTTTCGTCCAGGCACTGTACATAACAGTGTAATAACTCACTTAGAGGCAAGGTAACCCCCCTTTGTGCAGCATGAAGAGGCCAAGCAGAGGAACACACTGACGGACTGACTGCACAGGAACCCCAACAAGAAGTCTCAAAGACACAACACACTTTATGCCGAGTTTCCCAGAAAATAGCCATGTGGTCCCCCCCCACCACCACCACCACCACAACCTAGTCAAAGGCTTGGGAACGGCTTGACATATTCTGCCCTTTGCAATCCAAGCCGGCGTAATGAGAATTTACTGCATCCTGCGTGCAGTAATCTCGTAAGCCTTTCCTCTCCGTGCCCCTAGAGTGAGGGAGAGGCAGAGGGCCCGTTCCAAGACCTCAGTGGTGGGTACCAGGGTTCCCTTGCTCCTGCTCCCGGTTCTTCTGCTACGGTACTCTGGCCTTGACCCCCTACTGCACTGCACCACTGCTGCATGGGCCAGTTGAAACAGACTGTATCCCACCGATCTGGAGAGATTCGTTACAAACCGTGAGGATTTTACCCAGCACAGCAGGCTCTACAGCGCTACCTCAGGACCACCAACATCTGAAACACTGACTTAAGTGTGAATGCATTCGGCATATTTGACGTGTGTGTGTGTGTGTGCGTGTGTGCGTGTGTGTGTATGGCCTAATTCTCACCTGTGCCATGTTGGCCCATGGATACGTGACTGATCTTGGGAATATCACATTGGTATTCATCTTCAGACTGGAAGTAATTCTGTTTCAAGTTCTAGTCCAGCCGCCACATTTCGGGAGCGATGCATCATCCTCAGGCATAAGCTCCAACAGATGAATATTTATAGAAACTGTAGTGATGATGACCGGCTTTGAGGATACATTTTGTCCTCTCTTGTCTAAATGGCAACCATTGTTTTTGCTTCTTCGGATTCTGGGCAAAATCAACATGTTTTAAAATAAAAACTCCTCGAAACTCCTCCAAAAAAAAGGGGGACAATAACTTATTATGGTATTGTCATTACCATACATCCTCTGTATCCAGACACATATGAAAGAGAGAGAGAGAGAGAGAGAGCGAGAGAGAGAGAGGGGAGGAAAGGAAAGAGGAATTAGGCCGTATGTGGCCAATCTGTTTTTACTCAACAGACGATGATTGGTCCGATGGAAAGATGCCTCCATCCCCGGCGGGCTGGGGTTGCCATGACCTTCTGTGAGCAGTATTGATTACAGGGCCCAGCTGGTGTAAGTTTGGTGTGTGATTTTATTGTGAATTACTCCCTTTGTTGTGTCTTAGTTTTTCCCCTTGCCGGCGCGGAGGCACTTTTCCATGAGTCATGCTCTTGCGTGTGTCTGCCACTGCTTATGTCTCGGGTACTGTTGCTGACAGGCTCAACCTGAATATCAGCGATCGATCGCATCGATTTGCCATCGCCGTCACCGATTTGCCATCACCGGGGGGGGCCGCTGCCTTTTGTGTGTACTTGGATTGGTGCATTTGGTGCACCTTTTTTTTTTAATCCCCTCCACCACTTCATCAGAAATCTAATTCCACTGACTTTTGGTAAATAGAAGTCTGTGGGTTTTTGTCAGCTTCTCAGAACACCCTTCTGTGGCGGTGACCAATTATATTGCAACTGCATACAGAGCGTATGTGCAACATATTAACGCGTGGCATTTACGCAGCTAGTGCTATTTATAGCACACATTGGTTCCTCTGTGCTGCATCTGACACCCGGCCAACATTTTTTTGCTTATTATGTTTATTTTAACCTTCTCTATTAATGTCAACACGTCGGCTAATCAGATGATTGCTAAGTACTTAACCAAGGATGCTGAAGTCAGCCAGTGTGTAGTCGATTTTCCCACACTCTCTCATTGTGTACTGTTATTCCAGGCACAGGGTTGTGAGGTTTCCCTTTTTTGTGTGTGTGTGCAGTACAGTATCCACTATTACACGGGACGAAAGTACTTAGTATCAATGAGGGCACCGCAAACGCCCAAATGGCTCGGCAATACGTGTACAGAGTAGGTGTGTTGTAAGCTTTTTGGTCAGTGTAGCTTCACGAGTTATGCTAAACGTAGTTGAAAGAACGCAAATATGATCAGGCTAAGCAAAAGAACAGCTGCAACTTCAGACCTGTGGCCTGCTCTGGGACGTGGCTGCAATGATCTGAACTGCCTCTGTGTATGTGAAATGGGCTCAATAAATAAACTTGACTTGACTTGACAATGTAATGTATGAGAACTCACCAAATATAGCATGATCGTGCCTCTGGTAAGCAAGCCCACAGCAGACAATGAAAGCTGATGAACCCCGCCAAGTACTGTAAGCACATTAGTGCGAGAAAGAGAGAGAGAGATCTACATCAGAGCTGCGTGACACATGAAGGAATGAGTAAATCTTGTTAGCATGGCCCACCATGTTAGGACCCCCCCGTAGGGCTCTCTCAAGTGCACAGCAAAGCCCCCACCACGGTCGAGCCACTCAGACGACTGCCAAGAAAACCCAGTGGGGACAGTGGAGGTGTGCCAGGACCTGCTTTTAGTTTTTTTTTGGTGTATGTGTGTGTGTGTGTGTGTGTGTGTGTGTGCGTTTGCAGGGTGGTGGGGGTGTTTTCTTGTGATTACTTTGTCTCGCCTGGTTTAAGGGGTTTTGGGTAGTGGTGGGGGTCTTTAAAGGAAAGAGGAGTGGGAGTGTGTGTGTGTGTGTGTGTGTGTGTGTTGGCGGGGT
>JASCQY010000053.1:13834445-13846813 GCA_030264315.1 Sardinella tawilis | reverse complement strand
CTCCTAACCATTATAAAAGAACGGAAGTGTTTAGTGAGAACTCGGACAGAGGATGCTGCAGTTGTTTGTGTGTGTGTATGTGCGTGCATGGGTAGGGAAGGGAACTGTACGTGTAATTGAAAGCAGCAGCCACCCTTCGCTGAACAAAGACAATGAGACAGAGAGTCTGAAACGACTGAGCCTGAAAAGGAAGACAGACCCAGAGATAAGTTCCAAAACCTCCCTCTGCTGCTGCTGCTGAGCCGAGACGAGACAAGCAGCCATGTTGAAACTCCACGGCCAGTTTGGCACTTGGTGGGGAAGGCAATGTGTGTGTGTACGTGTGGTTGTGTGTGCTTGGCGGAGTGCTTTGGGGGTAAGAGGGGTGGGGTGGGGGGTGGGGGGGTATTGCTGCACTAGCTGTCCTTCCCACTGACACTCCTAGTAGACAGATGTCAGCCTGCCCCCACTGAGCCTGAGAGAGTTAAATAACCATCACGCTGAGAGAGTCTCCATCTCTCACGGCAGGGGCTTTTTTTAATATACAGCTCTGGTGACAGGGAGGTCAGAGGCAAACTTGGAAGGGGAATGGTCCGAGTTAGTGCAGAGTCCCAACATGTATACTGTGTGATGGTGCTCAATGCATTCCCTGATTTCATGCTGTCTGCGTTGAATTCTTACTAAATTGAATTGTGTCTATGACACTGTGGCTTCAGAAGATGAATTAGAGTGTGCATCAAGCCAGCTTTCAAGGGCATTCAGAGCTTTTTTTTTTTGTAACTGAGAAAGACCCTTTGTGAAAACCCCACACAGCGTAACAGTGTAATTACTGTTTGACAAATTATAGTGGAACATGGACCACTGCACTGAGAAAATTACACAAACGTAGTCACCACCCCACACCTCCCCTCCCTCCACCACCACCACCACCAACCAAGTTTACTGGTGTGATTGACACAAATGTAACTGATACGATAAACAAAAACAAAGTTACCTAAGTAACTTCGCAGTTCACCCAAGGACAAGCGCCCTGAAGACACGGGGTGGGCCTGTAAGCAAAATTGAAAATGACTCCTTAACACTGTGCAGAATTTGTATGAGAGGGGAGAGAGAGCCCAGGACTGTAAGTGTTGAATGAGGCTCTGCAGCACCAGGCTCATTGTGTCCAGCATTTGGTTTGCATAATTACAATCACGCACTTACTACTTTCATCAGGAAATCATTCATTAGAAAAAGCGTCTCTTTTTCTCTCTTGCTCTGTCTCTCTTTTTCTTTCTTTCTGTCTTTCCCTCTCTCTCTCTCTCTCTCTCTCCCTTTTTTTCTCCTCCCTCTGTCTGAATGTAGATCAGTTATTTGTCAGATGCCAGTAATAAGCATCATTACATCTGGACAAAGCCACGGAGAGAGAGAGAGAGAGAGTGCGCAACAGAGAGGCTTTCATTTGAAATGGCACACGGGAACAAAGTCCAGGCGCTGTAATTCAGGTAATGACTTGCAGAATTTGACAGTTAAAATCGGAGCCACCCAGGAGTACGGATTCACTCCGTCCTCCACCCCATGCCCTAGGTCCACACCCAGCAGTATCCGTCACTGCAAAGACAAAAGCTGAACTCGTGGTCTGCGAGCCAAGGCACTAAAGTACTGCTGGAGCACACACTCTCTCACCCTCTTTCTTTCATCAACACACACTCACACACACACACTCACACACACTTTAACATCCTGGCTTACCGTGGGGCAGTCTCTCTTGCCACCTTCTCGGTAGGAGGTGCTCTTCAGTAATGGCTGAACAGGTCACCGATCCCATACCCCCTCCCAGAGCGGCTATTTGTCACGTCGTAGACGCCACGCTGCAGCTCTCCGCTAAGGGCTCGTGTGCAGACAGCTGGGCATTAATTCCTGCCCTGAATGGACGGCCTATCCTCAGCCCTGGAAGTGCTCAGTTCCCCTACCGGCAGCCCCATGCAGAGTCTGTTCCACCGAGTCCCTTTCCCCCCACGGCGGGTGGAAAAGCCGGGGAGGCCGCCGATGGCTTCTGACAGTTTTATAATAAGACCCGTAGGCATATTGGCTTTGGAAGGCATCATGGGGAAATTGTCCTGGATGTGTGCGCTCAGTCCTGCCGCCGCAGCCCCCTCGTATTCTTTATCAGCGGAGACACTGATTTATGACCCTAATCGGCTTAGGGTGGCAAGCTCCAAATTAACGATAATAATCAGCATAATAACTCTAGTAGCCTCCAAGTGTGCTTTCTTGTGCGATGATTGACCACTAATAGTTTTTTTTTTTTTCTTTTCTTTTTCTTTTTCTTTTTTTGCAAACTTGGAAGGGGAATGGAAGAGGTTGTTAATACTGGGAAATGAGAGAAAATAACTTACAGGTGAAAAATGTAAATTAACTTGTGGCGCTCTCATTTATTTTCACTCCCTCTGGACCATTTTATTATTAGGATTTATATATATATATATATATATATATATTATATATATATATATATGTGAACCTCTTTTTGGTCTCACTGAAGTTCAGTCCAGGCCAGTCGCATAAACTATGCAGAAACTCTGGATCGCATAGTCGTAGTAAAAAACGGTACTGGACACTATCTGACATTTAAAGCTCAACATGATCTATAGATTATGGCAGAGACGTATCCTGTCATTCTGTTTGACGAATGAGTTAAATAACTTTGTTGTTGCTGTTGTTGCTTTAGTTGTTCAGGGCTTTTTTTTTTGGTCGAGGACTCCAAACCCAATTTTTTTCACTGTGGACATCCATCATGATTCAAGCATCATTCAAGGACAAGGAAGCCGGGACAGTGGATGGAGTGTAATGGCTTCAGCAGAGGAACCATGTTACCTTCCCGATGTTTTAGGTGATTCTGAGGCAGTGCTATTTACAGTAAGATTGGTCCCACTGTGAGCAGTAGCACCTATTTCCTAAGCGTTTGCGGACCCCCACAGCCCCCCAACCTCACCGCAGCGCCCAAAACCACACTCTCGGTCACACTCCATCGCTCAAGCCATTCATGCAACACTATCTTGCCTTTATAACGAACCACGGCCTGAAAATTAGAAAAAATAAATCACCAGGAATGTTAATAGAAATGCTGTAATTACAGGAAGAGGAAATAGCGGCGGGTTCCATGGCCAAATGGTTTTTCGCTGGACCATTGTGTTCGTTCCAGGCTCTTTCTCTCTCTCTCTCTCTCTCTCTCTCTCTCTCTTGCTCAGTCATTCTTCTCTCTCTCTTCTCTCATGGAGTGCTATTCTGTTACATACACCAGTTCGAGTAAATGGTGCACCGCGGCCTCGCTGCATCGTAATTATTTCAGCAGAGGCCGGCACACTCCTCCGCAGATGGACGATAATTGGGCCGTATCTCGTCCAAGCGTCTGAATCACGCAGCTGTCTGAAACGACCACATGTTTATCTTGAGCTAGGCAAACAGCGAGCCTGTCGATCGCAAGGTGTAATTTGTGATTCTTGCTGAAAGCTAGGTGTGGATGGACGAAGCGAGGTTAAGGCAAGGGGTGCCGAGTCGTGCTGCAGCGCGCCGTGGATCTCTTCTTTTTTTTGAGGGAATTTCCTGGCCTTGCTATTTGGCGCTTGAAGTGCCACTTTTTTCCTTTGCCGATGACTTCATAATTTGTTTGTGATCCCATTGTGAAATTTATACATCAATAACGCCTCTTAAGGTGTTTAACAACAAATCTTTAGCCAAATAATGCGGTCTTTTCACTACTTCTGTTTAAATTTTCTTGGTGTTTTTTTTCCGCAATGTGCCTGCGGCAGGGAAAATAATATGATCGAAAATGGTCATTAAACACGTTCTGATTTTTTAAAATAGAAAAATGCCCGGACACTGCGCAAAAAGCAGCATCTCGCTGCCAGAGCACAGGTTTTGGGCTTCAAAGCGGAGTATTCTGTGTTTACGGGATAGTTTCCATTCAGTTCAAAGGACCTGAGGGAATCCAAAGTCTTTTATTTGGGTGGCTCCTGAGGGGGTTACGGTTAAACAAATAAGTCCAGGGGAAACACTGGCAGTATATTTCTAGAACATTCTCTTTAAATAGAAAACAGAATCTGAAAGGCCCGTCTGTTTAAGTTATCAAGTCCTAGTCCTTCTCCTCAGGAGCACAGATGGGTAACACCGGGTAAGGGTTCCAACTGACCTCTCACCCTTGGGCTTTGCTATGGGGCAACGTTTAAAAATAGCCAAGAGCAAAGATGTGTAGGTGTGTGTGGGTGTGTGTGCGTGTGTATGTGGGTGGGTGGGTTGATGAGTCCCGTTCCAACAATGCAGCAGGATTGTTTGAAGAGGTTAATGAAGAGGAACACGCATTCCAAACACCGCTACGTTATAGGAAAGCCCCCCACACGCTCTGTGTCCACCTCACTATGTGAAGTATTCCCTTAAACCCGGAGAAGACTTGTGAAATCTTGATCATATGGACTCAGGTGTTAAGTGGTGCAGCATCTGTTTGGTATTTCCACTTTGGCACAGTACGTCCCGTACATTCAAAGGGCTATCTCAGGGATTCAAGATGACACAGCCCCCGTGCATTGCTTTCGGTTATGGCCTCATCGTCTGAGCTTCTTCTTTTGCCCTCGCTTACCTTCGAATTGAAAACACCACATATCCTGAAACACCACGAGCAGACAGCTGTCTCAGGAGCAAAGCAATCTAACTTGGCTGTCAGGGTTTGACCTGATTTGATAGCGCATAAACTAACTCGCAATGGGCCTTTTGTTTCCTGTAACTTTCCGCGATTCATTAATGTGATCTGTGTGTGTGTGTGTGTGTGTGTGTGTGTGTGTGTGTGTGTGTGTGTGTGTGTGTGTGTGAGGAGAAAGAGAGAGAGAGAGACCACTTTTCTGGTTTTCCAATCAATCCTCAGCTCCTGGAGGTGTGTAGCAGACTCTTATTTTGACGCTATTTTGACTCAGGTCTGTTGAACTCGTGCTGCAAACTGAATAGCTTTGTCTTTATGGTCCAAGTCAAAGTCTTCAAGCACCAAAGGCAGTGGGTGTTATATAATACCTACAAGAGGCTAACAAAGGCTCACCCTGCCAACCTGCTGGACGTTGACTCGGTTGAGGATATACGCTGTAAAAATCACCAGACCTTACACACCAAAAGTTGTAGTAGTATGCCATGCATATTTTCTTCAGTTTTCTTTAAATTTTATGTCCTGACAGCAAAGACAGGATTTCAACAGAGCCTGAGTCTGCTGGCTGTCTCACACAGAAGGCCATTTAAGAGGAAAGGACCCTATTTAAGCTATTTGAATTCATTAAATCTGAAGTGGAAGGTGTGTTTGAATCCTCTTTTGCTATTTTGACAATGGGATAAATTATCTATGTGCTAGAAGTATGGTATTAGCAAAGGTTAGCCATGGTAAAAATAGAGAACCAAACTTAGTGCCATTTTAATGTGTTGCTATATAAAATAATGACAGAGAAAACGTCTTTGCAAATGAAACAGATATCAATATTCTACCAAAGCTTGTGTTCCTGAAACAGGTTTGTCTTGCAAGTACCCAACAGTAGGCCTACTGTTAATAAAAGTTTTAGATTTAGTTGGCAAATTCAACTTCACAATACTGGCTAACTGTGGGTTGCAGTCGTAAGCATATCATGAAAATAAACACTTAACCCTAATCACAAAGCAAATGCCACTGTGCATGATTTGTAATGTAACTACGTTCAACATTAAGATAATTAGAAACATACGAATATTTTAGGATGTATTAGAACATGTTTCTCGGGAAAAAAAATCACATCCATGCGACAAATACAGTACACATCCCTTGTGATTTGTAAAACTAACAACATGTGCGTGTGCTGCACTGAGGCGTGAGCAAATGAATGCTAACACATGCAAACACGCATATCAGCTGGTCTCGCACTATTAATGGGGTAATTGTCAAAAGTCAAACAATTTCAACTCCCTTTGGGAACGTGATTATTTTAGCATGTGTTGCGCTCACGTTCAAGATTTTGCATAATGCAAGGCTTGTGTTTTGGGGTAATGAGTGCAGTGTAAGAATGCCAGGGATTAAAACACAGTTCCTCAGTGCAGTTTGTCTCTGACTGACAGCTTAGATTATTTTCAGATACTCAATCAGTAAAGCAACAACAAAAAATAAGCCATTGTAACTGACCTCAAGACCTACTGATGGACCTACTGCGGTTTGGTAACTAAATCATTAAAACAGCCCTAAGTACTTCAGTTTGTCTCAGTTAAGCTTCAATTCATAGTCCATCAATAAAACTACAAGACAACAATCTACTGTATGGCTTGACTACTATATAATGTTGTGGGACAGTACTTTGAAATTATTATAATGCTCAGCCAAAACCATGGACAAATTGTAGTCTATCACTTATAGTACAGTAACTACTGGCTGTAGGCTGCATGACCCCTGGCAGTTGGGTTGCCCCTGTGGATCTGCCTACAGTGTAGGTTTCTTCCTTGAATTTTAATACCACAACAACATTTTTTCTTGCCTCTGTTGCTGTTGGGTGCTCATTGTTCATGTCTGTAAAGCACCACTGTATAAATATAATTGAATTGAATTGAAGTTTAAAAAAAAAGAAAAAACATTGACCTCAAGACCTACTTATTGATGCTTCTACAGTTTGGTAACTGATACTTTTGGCCTCCAATATCTGTTTACCATGACAAGGTAGACACCGCTTCATTCACTGTTTTATAATAATAATCTTTTCATGAAAAGTTCTCTTCCCATCTCTGTAATAACATGCTAATAACAGGCTGTAGAGCAGAGTCAGTTGTAGCTGTAGTTGTATTGTGTGGTGTAGGTATTTATGGCTGCTGTATAAATCTGCCTGTGGTGTGAAGACCAAAAATATCCCAGTTTTAGAGGTACTATCTTTCTCAGATGTTGAGAAAAATACAGCACCCGTTGTTGAGCCCAAAGCCCAGAAAAGGTTCAGAATGTCCTTTTTATTGTCAATACTGAGGGGCTACAAAACCAAACATTCAACCCATGAAGGACACATGGCTAGTATGGATATGAGGAAAGAACCATCAAAATATCCCACTTCCTGCTGATCCTATTGGACGACGGTCAGTTTAATCATTCCAGGCGCAACAACGTCCGCCCCTAAAACCCGCCGAACAAAAATTATTTTGCAATATCCCAAACAAACCTGAAACCCTCAGCCGCTCATGCGCTGCCAGAATGGCGCTTGATCTTCACGTATGCCCCTAGCTCATGAAAACTCAGGTCAACATGGTTAACCAGCCCTGTGGAATTTTCCCTCATCCTACAGAGAGAGAGAGAGAGAGAGAGAGAGAGAGAGAGAGGGAGGGAGAAAGAGACAGAGAGAGGGGCACAGGTAGGTGTTGCCAGGTCAGCCAGACGCTGGCACAGATGAACTGAGGCAGACTTGCAAGTGTGAGCCATTGTTTGGAAGCTCGTTTCCTGGTATGTCTTTTTGCAAATAAACAGTCTGGAGGATTGGCCGGAAAGCAGCGCAGCACGCCTGGATGAGCCGAAAAAGGAAAAAATCCCCCTGCCATCAAGAAAAAAAAGATGAAGAAAAATTAAAGAAGGTGTTCTGGCTTTTTCCAGTTGTCCTTTTCTCCAAACAGATTTGAAGGCCATAGGCTCCAAAATGCTGTACATCATGTTCACAAGGAAACAGCTGTGAATCTCATTGTGTTTATAACCTATGTTCATGCCCATGTCCCAAGCTTCCATGCTCACGGTCCTGATAACTATTTAAATAGGTCTGCATCCTGATATGTTTAGCATCTGCAGTTTGAAGTCTGAAACTTGTAGAGATTTAGGTTACAATTTTTTGCATCTTAAAGTTGAAAGTAATAGTAGATAAATGTGAAGAAATAACCAAACTTTCTTGACCATATGCTTTCAAATGAGCCGCAATGAAATAGTGGTAGCAGAGAATACAGCCGTGTCTCAGCCAAGTCACCCACGTCACAACAGCACTTTGGTTTCGTGCCGTTATGCAGGTTGGTGATGGGGCTCACCCTTGGACAGCACGGCCCGACTTGGGGCCCAAGCTGGTGGCAAAGGCCTCAGCCCGTCTCGGTCTACTGGATCTGGAGGTTCTGACATCTGGACAGGCTGGAAAAAGTTATGGCGTGTACGTGCTCCTCTTTCCTTTGAAGAGGCCTGTCAGTGGGACGGACGGACAGCGTGACTTATTCCTCTGAAGTCTGAGGGCTGAAGTCTGAAGGCTGGGGCTGGGGCCCGGGGGCGAAGTGGACCCACCTACGTTTATGGCCCGTTCAGTTTCCCCATGTGTCAGCACGAGGGCCACATAGGAGCTGAAAAGCCGCGCAGCGCACACGTTGCGATAGCTCAGGAAGTTTCTTTCCCCCTTTCTACTTCTTCCAGTAACATCATGAGCTGCTCCAGCTCACGCCGTCTGTGTTGGTCTACCATCAGTCAGCTGATGTCTACAAGCCGTGTGAACCTGTTGAGCAACAACATTTGCAGACGTTCTAAGAGCAATTATGATAACGTCAAAGCACTATATTATTGTAACATTGCCCTCTTGAAAGGGATGGCTTCTGTCAATGTTATTTGAACGTCTTGCTGAAGACCGTGTGAAAAGAAAACAAGGCCGTGATAATATTCCCTCATCAGAATCTCCTTGTTTGCATTGCCCCCCCCCCCTCCTCCAACATACACACACACACACACACACACACACACACACACACATACACACACACGCAGATACACATGCATGAATGCACACACACACACACACACATCTGGCAATTGCTAAAATCCCATAAATGTCATCTCACTTTCTGAACCTCATTGAATTTGGCCACTTTGAGAAAAGCCTGGAAGATGTGAGATGGGAGGAGGAGAAAAGAGGAGAAAAGACGAGCTACAAAAAAAAACAACAACAACAACAAAAAGAGGACAAAAAAAAAGAGCAAAACAATACCGAGCCTTTCGGTCTGAGCTTTAACACAAACCACACACTTGGCCGCCGCCACGGAGCCCTTCCTTCCCTCCTATCAGGAGTGTTCATCTCCAAGACCCTGTGCGCCCCCACAGGCGTGAGGAGCCATGAGGTAATATTGTGTGATGCGATGCCGCCCTGCCCTCAATCGGGTCCTCTTCTGAGCCGGACTCCGTTCTCACGGGCCCAGCTGTTGATCTTACTTACTAGGGGTCTCCGGGTGGCCGCTTTGAAGTGTTACGTAAAAAAAAAAAAAAGAGAGAGAGAGAGAGAGAGAGAGAATAAGGAAGAAAGGAAAATATGGCACCAGAAAGTGCCCCGCCACTGGAAGATGGCATCTGTGTTTATGCGGACGTTTGAAAAGAGGCGTCTGGATGTGAGGGGTGTTGCTGGGTAGGGGAAAAAAAAAGAAGAATGCTCCCGGGAATTAAGTTTTCAGTGCCTCTCTCTCTCAGTGAGTCTCGCAGACTCCCTTACAATCCCTGCCTGGGGATGGCTTTGCCCCTGCGCTCTCCAAAGGGGAAACCAGGGGCCTTTGATATGATCCGTGTTATGATACTCGCCCCGTGCTTATCTATTATGGTTACCCGCCCTGCCCAGGCTGCGCCAAGCTCTATAATATATAAGATCAATAGGGGAACGCCCCAAGTGTAAACAGACCTCCACCCCCTCCACCAGGCCAGCCTCAGGTCCACCGACACCCCCCCCCCCCCCCCCAACAACACATGCACATACACACAGACACTCACACCCCTCCACACATACACAGTCACCCACATATAAATACGCACATACACACACACACACACACACACACACACACACACACACACACACACACACTCATGCACCACTCCTGCTCCCCTCCCCAAACACACAAAGACACACACACACACATACACCTTCACTGCTCCTCTGATCGGAGGGCCCTGTGTGACTCGCGGTGACCCCGGCCCTCGGGAGGTGAGCCTGTGGTCTTTGGCATGGTCGGAGGAAATCGAGCCCTTCCATTTATTAGTTCTCATTGGCCCGTGTTGTTGTAAGGATCGGAGATGAAAAAAGGCAGGGGATTAATGCGACGGCAAGGCAAACAAACGCGTCGGACCCTGGACCATCTAAATGCATTGGGTGAGCATTATTCTCAACATAAAAGGCTCTCTCCACACATTCTGAAGTTTGCAGAATTTTTACCCCCCCCCCCTCCACACATACACACACACACACACACACACACACACTCCACCCATCTCTGTTACTCATGTCCGACCAAACAACTTTTCCTTTCTTAGATGAAGCCGTAAGGGTCATGTATGTGCATTCATACATTTCATGCAGTCATCCTGCGAAATTGAAACAAAATGCGATAAATGCCCCCATACTAACTGCTAGGAGAGAAGCTAGTAGAACGGACCATTGCTGCAAGAGTTTCAGGTACTGATAAACACTCCCAGAGTGGTGAAAAAAAGAAAAAAAAAACACATTTCAGTGTCTTCTCCTCCTCATCTCCTGTTCAGCATCTTTGATGACACAGCAGTGCCTTAAAAACCTGCTTTTGTAATCATGTGATGAGAAACTCCATTCAAGGTCACAGGTAGTCAAACAAATCAAGTCCCTCCTTTATCCCCCCCTCCCCCTTGTGTTTTAGCAGCTGGTGATTTAGTGAATGGAATGGAATGGAGTCTGACCAATCAAATAAAAGCTAAATAATCAAACTCTGTCTAGAATTTTAAGGTACTAGGCCAAGAGTTCCTTGGGAAAAGGTTGTTACGTGCTGTGTTGTAAAAGCAGCAGGTTTCAAGAGTTGGAAGAGGTCTCAAATAAGAGGATAACGTACATGGTGGCAAGTCTGCAAGGAATCTCCAGCTGGGTTAACTTTTTTTTTCCCTACACTTTTTTTTTCCAGAATGTTCCTTTCCATATACCTTAATCCTTGTGCATCTCTCTGTGGGAAGAGTAGCCAGTCCAGAATCACATATGTCTCAAAGATGAGCTCCTCGGTCACCCAACGTCTATGTAATGTTCTAAAAATACAACACTGCTGTTAATGGCAGTTTCGCTTTCTTCAGTTCATCTGCGCTGCAATGATGTTGTATTTCCCGATTCCTCTTTGCTACCACATTTTCGCTTCATGTTGCACGTTATTTCTAACTGGTTTTATTCTTCAGGTTCTGTGACTGCTGCCTGCACTGATTATCCACATGAACTATGTTTTCAATCAAATACCTTGGCAGCTTTAAATCACAGCAGTTACAGTATATATCAATAAAAATATGACTGGAAGTATGAAAAAGGACAGGTGTTAGATTTCAGCCATAGACAACCTGCAGTAGACAACCACACAACTGAAAATAACAACAACTGTGAAAATATCTGTAGATATCTGGTTTGGAACCTGTTGAGTGAAACTGCATTGAATTGAATGAAACTGAACTGAAAAATTCCATCTATCTTGGCCCCTGTCCTCCACACAGTCTTTAGCCCCGACTGTGTGGGCTTTCCTTGAGTCGGACACATCTGCTTACACCCCTCCCCTCCCCCACCCCACACACCCCCATCTCCTGCTCCCCCAAAATCTTTCTAGTTTTATCCCCTACGCCCACCCCCACCCCCCACACACCACCTAACCCAACCCAACCCATGCCACGTACTGCATGTCCTCCAGATAGCCAAATCTCTGAGTGTCCTGTGGGAACATCTGAAAGGTTCTCCCCTCCCTCCCCCTCAACACCCCCTGCCCAACCCCCCCCCCAACCCAAAACACATCCCCTCCTCTCTCTCCCACCCCGTACTTTTCCGTTAGTGGATGAAAGATGTCTGACATTCTTCCCCTGCCTTTCAAACGGTGCTCAGCCTGTGTGGTCTCTCTCAGAGGACGACGTAATGCTGGGCGCAGTCAGACTACAATTTGTCACCTCTGTGTGTGTGTCTGTATATGTGTGTGTGTGTCTGTGTCTGTGTGTATATGAATTTGTATGAGCGAGGGACACAGAGAAACCGATTATATCTCTCTCTCTCTCTCTCTCTCCATGTGTTTGTGGTATGCATGTGTGTGTGTATGTGTGTGTGTGTGTGTGTGTGTGTGTCTGTGTGTGTGTGCGTGTGTAATATCTCCCCCTGCTGTTCCGAGTTGCTGATTTGTGACGGTCACTCGTCACCCCATAAGAGCATCATTCACTGTTATTACATAAGGACTCTGAAAACATATGAACAAAACGCGTGTTGAGTGATCAGAAGGCCCTTCTCTCATCTGTTTGAACTGGACAGGGCTACAGGACCACTCCGCTGCTCCCGCCGCACATACAGGATCCATGTGCAGAGCACCCCGCCTCTTTCTCTCTAACCCCCCTCCCTCCCTCTCTCTCCCTCTCTCTCTCTCTCTCTCTCTCTGTCTGTCATTTTCCGGTCTTTCTGTTATTT
>JASCQY010000053.1:13652667-13664194 GCA_030264315.1 Sardinella tawilis | reverse complement strand
TCTCCGGAGTGTTAAGAGGAGGCTCCGTCTAACGAACACACACACACACACACACACACACACACACACACACACACGCGTTTATCTCATTATTCCAATATTTACACAAAGTTGTCCAATACAACATTCGATAACTATTCTCATGTATTACATACAGTGGTTTGACACCAGCTTTAAAAATCATATGAATTAATAGACTGAATAGCCACAGTCATTATATTAATTCAGTCAGCATGCTCAAAGCTTCATCAGAAAATACAGCAGCATTACAGCCACTTTATGAACACTTGAGCTATAAATATTTTAACTGGTGAAAAGGGAGCTTCTGCATCACCACCAGTTTCTGCTGCAAACAGGAAGTAGTCATCCAAATATAGTCATTTCTGCAACAAACATTCCCACCATGCAACATTCATCAGCTAAATGCATTTTGACCAGCATTCCGTTCCATTCTGCAAATGTTCTTGCTGCAAATAGCCAACAGCATGATGTGAATCTGATGGCAGTGTGTTCTCCTTTAGAACCGCTGGTCTCACCAGCAGGAAGTAGTGGTCCTCAGGTTCCGCCCGCAGATACTTGAAGATGACCTGCTCCATGAAGCGCTCCATCAGATCCCAGTCCTCCACGATGCCGTGACGGATAGGCCACTGAGAGAGGCACAGAGGAGGAGGAACAGAGAGAGAGAGACAGAGAAAGAAAAGAGTGAGAGAGAGAGAGAGAGAGAGAGATTTGCATTTATTAATTTTATGTCCTGATTTCTACACTTTTTGATGACCTTGATGTGTATTACGATGTAATGATATATACCATGTTTCTCAATGCAAGATTACATTTTTTTAAATGGTTATGCCTAAAAAGTGCGACAGAGAGAGAGACAGAGAGAGACAGAGAGAGAGGGAGAAAGAGAAAGAGAGCACTCTGTCCTAGAACACAAGGGTTTATTCAGGAAACAGAACAGGAACTGACCCAGAGAAAAAAAAAAAAAAAACATATAGCGAGCACGTATAAGGCTGCGGCATCTGCCAGCCCAGAGGCATGTCGCTTTTAAATCAGTATGATGGCGCACTTGCGCAGCTCATCTGATGATGAACAATGCGAGCAATCGCTCGGCAGGTCACAGGTTCAAATCCCAGGGACGGGCAGAGAGGAGAAGTGCATTTAATCAGTGCTAGCACTGAGAGCTGATTATAGTGTGTGTCACATGGTTAAAGGCGTGCTGGAATGAATGGAGGGGTAAAATATTCACCGAGTGGCTCTCGAACGCATCTGCCTGTCAAACACACAAAGCTTTACTTCTTCCTGTCTGTGTCCCACACACACAAACACACACACGGGCATGGAGTCTCTCACATACACATTTAAGCATCCACTCTCTTTGACATGCATGCATGCACACACACAGACTTTATGTACACAAATATACCAGAAATATACCCTTCACTCTCTCTAACACACACATAGGCACACACAGGCATGTGTGCGCGTATACACACACACACACACACACACACACACACACACACACACAGGGCCTCATCTGAATGCCAGTCAGGGTGCCCGTTCAGCAGCCAGCTGGTGAGGCCTGCCAGTAGCAGACAACAGAGTGGGCTAATCCTGCTCTGAGCCAGCGCTAAATAGAGCTCCAGTCTTTCTCTCTCTCCCCCTCTCTCTCCCTCGCTCCATCCCTCACTTTTTCTTTCTCCCTCTTTCTATTTTTCTATCACTTTTTCTATGCTACACCAGCTCCAGTCATTCTGCCATGCCAGAAAAGAACACCAGTCTTGCCCTCACTCTCTGTCTCTCTCTCTCCCACCATCATAGAAACTTCTGTCTCGCTGCCCACTGCCATGCTAGAAAAGAACACTATTCCTGCTCTCTCTCCCTTATCACAGAAACTCCAGTCTCACTGGCTACTTCCTCCCTCTCTTTCTCTCCAACCATCACAGAAACTCCAGTCTCCCTGCCCACTGACATGCCGGCAAATAACGCCAGATTGGCCTTCCCTCTCTCTCTCTCTCTCTCTCTCTCTCTCTCCCTCTCTCTCTCTCTCTCTCTCTCTCTCTCTCTCTCTCTCGGCATCATAGAAACTCCAGTCTGGCTGCCCACTGCCATGCTGGAAACAAGAGTGCTAATCTCGCTCCACTGGGCAGCCCTGCAGAACAGTGCGCTAGTCTCGGCCACTAGCGCACCGCTAGCAGCCCCAGAGCTCCAGTCACGCGGGCGGCCCACTGTCACGCTCCCTGAGACGCGAGCAGTAAACACAGCTGTGCCCGCTCGCTCATCTGCTCACTCGCCCGCTCACTTGCCCGCTCACTGCTGCCCAGGAAACGAGCACTGAACAGGGCTCCCCTCTCTCAGCCAACGCGCCAGGAAGACGAGTTCAGGACAGCGCTGCAGGCTTACACACACACACACACACACACACACACACACACACACACACACCATATTGACAGACAGATATACAGACACACACACACGCATGCACGCAGACATAATATAGACACACAAATTATATAGACACAGACACACACCATATTTACACACAAACACAGATGCACACACGCACGCACACACACATAATATAGACACACACACACACACAAACTAGGTTTCCCTACCCCAACACTATGCCATGACAACACTAAAAACAGCCACAGAAACTGAACATTTTATAACATTTTATAAAATAATCTAGACTGGTCTCAGATCAGCCACACAGGCTTGTCGGATACATTCACACCTCGATTAACGGTCACTGAAAACCACAAATGAAACAGTAAGGTTGTCTGCACGTCTGACAACTGAAACTTCACACCGTCGCATTTCACATGACTACTACATATAGAGGAAGATCATTCTCTGAATCAGATCACAGGAAATAGGCTAGGCCTATTTCTAGCATAGCCTCTTGGTACTGCTCTGTGAGCTAACAGAGGAAATTCACTGTTCCACGACTCGAGACACTGATGCCAATCACAGCCTAGGGGAGTGCAAACCAGCCAACTAGGAAGACCACCGTTGTCGCCTTTCTGGTTCTTCAGGCGCTAAGCTTCACTTCGTTGCTGCCTTTGTTACCGTTACTATATAATGAAAATGGTTTTAAATGCTCACTTTGTACCGTACCACAAAGATGTCAATGCTCCAGGCAGACAGGGAGCAAAAAGAAAAGACAGGATAGAACCTCGTTTCATTTAAAGGCATGGAGGTGCACAATAAATTGAAACTAATCTGAACTCTAGGATAAAATATTCAGAACTTCTAAAATACCAATTACAGAATGAGTTTCTAAGCTTTTTGATAGCATTATATGCTAAGTCAATGAGTAATATACTGTGTGACCCTGGCTGCCGTTAGCAGCTTTACCTCATGACATATCTATGATACCCATTTCAATGACTACATTTCTGCTGCGTCATGCTGGCCAGAAAAGCCTTGGCCTCATAAACCCCACTCCACCCCACCCCTATCCTCCCCCATCCAACTGTTCCCTAGGGTGTGGCACCTTAAAAATAAATAAATACACAAACAAATAAATACAAAGCCAATCTCAAACTAAAGGAGACGTTTCATAGGTCAAGAAAACAATATGCAGAAAACAGTTCAAGCACATACACACACATGCGCACATTCAGCAATTGGAGGGGGACAACAGAAAGGATTTGACGTGTGATCTGAAGAAAGGCAGGGAGGAAGCCACGGTCAGAGCCGCAGGTACGGCACCTTGGTAGCGTATGTGGGTTTGTCTATCGCCTCGTCTCCGATGAAGAAGTCCAGATCATCTACTCCTTTCATCATCCGCCTCTGCGCCTGGTCGCCCACCTTCGCCGACTCCTTGATGGCGATACCTGCACGGAGAGGGAGAGGGAGAGAAAGAGAGAGAGAGTAAGAGGGAGAGAAAGCAAGAGGGAAGGAGAGAGGGAGAGGGAGTCTGTCAGTATGTCGGTAAATTGCCTTGTTTGTTGCTCCGACAGCTCCCGAGTTAGAATAATAGATATTATTTGGTTTTAATCGATGCAGATATTTTAGATGCGATACATCTCGAATTCATACGAATTTTTGACCGATGGAGATGTTTGCTGTCGATGCAGCCGCATCGTTTATGTTCGTACCGATTTACCGATGAAAATCGATGAATCTTCCCAACCCTACTCTCTGTGTGGAAGGCCAAGGAGAATGACCAAAATGGGTTGGGTTGAAAGAAAACACTGGCTCCATCCCAGGTGCAGGACACAAAGTCTGAAAAAGTCTGGGTGTGCAGCCCTTTTTCCTCAGGAGGGACTAAGAGCATGGGCAAAGTGCCCTGTTGTTTGAGACGCAAATAGAGCATCTCTGCGCAGTGAAAAAACACATGTGCTTTAGTCCCAAAGGACCATGGGAATTAATTCCACATGGACGTCACTGATGGGTGACATCGTACATTCCGTCCACTAGGCTAATCATCTACCAAGAGGAGGGGAAGCTTTATAGATACATAAAAAAACCAAAAACATCCATCCAGCTGTCTTCTGTATTTTTTTTATGTCTGCATTAGATGACTTGCATTAAAAAGCTTATCAAATATGTAGGCCTATAAAAACAAATAACCAACCAAGCATGTGAAGACAACGTTTTTTACCCCATAAGGAAATAACGTCTTAAATGACTCAAAATGAGTCTAAAAATAGGACACCACACAAAAGTTCACCACAACGCCATTGAAGTAACCGCTTGTGGCTAGTCAGTTGCACCGCCAATATCTATTGGCCCATACAGAGTGACAATGCAGCGACTCCATTGCATTTGCAATTTAAGGAGAGCAAGCACAGACGATTACCTTAACCCGAGGTTCAAGGCTATTCCCATTTACGGTTTTGAACACATCCTCATCGAGAGGTGCTCAGACTCCGGTGAGAAACGCTGAAGTAAAGGGAAATGTAGTGAAGTGACCACGACCCTGACTAGGCGAGCGTTCGACTCATTCTAAACATGGCCGCCACTTCCTGCTTCAGCCTGACTCTGACTCTGACTCATCCGAGGACTATTTCAACAGCAAGGTTTGAATGTTGCTTCTGCTGCTAGAGCTACAAGCTACCGCTACTGATGTCTACATCTGCAGGATTCTTCCTGGGTCAGCAATAGTAACACTGAATTGCTGTTTAAAATACACACACACACACACACACACACACACACACACACACACACACACACACACACACACAGCAGTCTTTCGCAGCTGTGTAAACCTATTCGAGGGTTAACATCCTGTATTCATATCTAAATCAAGGGTTAGTGGAGACCTGCCCTGTGCTATTATGCCTGGCATGCAAAGAAGCGGATCACTGAAAAACTGTTGTGCAGATAACGCTACATCATCACTGGCACTGTACAGCGTCAGCTAGGCTTAGAATAGCCCTTTTTTTTTCTCGTTTCAGTGCCTGGCTGGACTGCTGCAGGCCTCCCACTATCCCCGCTTTGCAAGTTTCTACAGGAAAGCAGTGCTACTTTAAATGCCTCTGCTTGTGGCGAGTTTAGAAGCCCTGAGGCATTAGGGAAGAAGAGTCAACTCCCTCCAGCCCCTCCTCTTCTCTTCTCTTCTCCTCTCTTCTCTCTCTTTCACTCTCCGGAAACTTCCTTCAAGCTGTCTTGTAATGAGAGTGCGTCGCTGCGATGTCTGCTGGCTACTTTAAAAGCGCCATGCCGAGTGTTGCCCTTGGCAAGGGCTGCTTCTTAATGTACAGTGAAGGAAGAGAGAGGGGGCAGGACGGATGGGGGTAAATGGGGGCCGCATCAGCCACTTCCTGTGCGCGGCAGGGCAGCCTGCGAAATCGTTTCCTGTCACGCTGTGCTCAAGACCACAGGCGCCGCTAGTTGCACAGCGTTTGATTTCCACTAAGAAACTCATGCCATCTCAAATCAAAAGTGGGCGACCTGTTAGGTGTGCTAGAAAGCCAAATCTGCTGATATCTGTGCTTGAACATACACTCCTCCGTAATCAAGTACAACAGCCTGCAGCATACACATCCTGCTACTGGCAATTGCAGAGCATTGAGTAATTACAACCTATCTGATGAACACGGGACACATAGAATCGTTGCTTAAGAATGTTAAGCTAGTTAAAAAGAGCTGAACAAGTGAACACTTCTCAGGCCATGATGTTTAGGGTCACTTCATGACTTCACTGTACTCTGCATCAGTCAATGAAAACATGTAGGTTGTATGCAAAACATTTTCAAGGCAACCCACTGAAGACTTTTAAAGACCTGATAACAGGTTGGCAAACACCCAAAGGTATACTCACAGGATGGAACAATGAACTGGGGCTCTGTGTTGCCGGCATATCCAAGTTTTGTGTATCTAGATGAAAGAGAGACGAAAAGGCAATTTAGCGTAATATTCCAAAAAAAGAAAAGAAAAGAAAAAAAAAAGACATACAAATGTCTGATTTTTTTAGCTACACATATAGCCTATGCTAGCTATGGTGAGAAGGATTAGTCCATTCTTTCAGTTTATGGTCTATGGATAACTGCTCACCTCGATGGCATACTAGACAGAAGTCTATGCACCTAAAATGCTATTGATTTGACAATCTTAGTGCAGATAAGTGGCAAGTTACCGCATTGGAAAAACAATGAAGACATAATTGAATTTTTATTCACTGCTGGTTGACCGCTATCCGCTATATGATTGTGGTGTCCTTAAGGTCTAAGAAGGTAGAGGACAGTTGTACAGCTTATGCTGCATTTTGAGCAGAGAGTCTGCAGCTACACTCTCTGTACTGTGCGTGTCTCGTCACGTAGACCAAACTAAGTGCAAAATGGACCGAGCATCTTGACAAGATTGGTCCTACTGTTGCTGGCCAATTCTATTAAAAGTGGACTTTTCTTTGACAAATCCATAACGCCAAAAAAATGGCACATATATTTGTGATGTATGCTAACTTATTATGAAAACTGAAGATTTGCTGTATTCAGCTGCAGTGTTTTATTAACAGTATATTTTAATATTTACTTTGTCTGCTCATGTTCCATCACATCCATAATGCTGGAACTGCCCTATTATACACCGGGGCATTCAACCTGGAGATGACCCAAAACAAATAACCCTGAAGCCCTTCAAGGCTAATACTATTGGTTCTCGAAACACACACCACAGTTCAGCGACCAGTATACAAAGATATGGAGGCAAAGTGATACAAACTAAAGCATCGTTTAAAAAATCTAAATAATCAACTACTTAAGATGACTAGGATATTGTGGCTAGGCATATGCATCGCCCTGGTCTTGAGTAGGCCCAGTGACTGATTTTCATTGAGTAGGCCTATTGCTCTGCCTAGGCCTGACTGACAGTACCACTAGGATGTGCTTGAAGCTGCTAGCTGTCAACTAGCCTCAATGTAACTTTCCAAAACTGACATCTGATCTGTGTCGTATTGTTATGAAAGTTTTGTTAAAAAAAAAAAGTGAGTGAAAAGACTGGTGCATAAGGAACCAATCTGGGAGCCCGCCCTCCATCCGCCCTCAAATACTCTGGCAGGTAAGGGCGGGGTCAGGCAACATTCCACAGTGAATTCCCTACTTGTCCAGATAAGTCACATTATTGAACGGTGCAATCACTGCCTTGCAGAAATGTTTTCCTCAGGTTCTCCGAGAATGCTATTTGCCGTCAGTCTACAACTAATTACTTAAACACAACTCATAACAATGCCGTTACAGTTGAATGACAGTCTAAACTTCTCTCTAGATACAAAAGTTAAATGGCAAGAGGAAGTAACAAATATAAAATTGACCACAATGACGATTAGGGAGCTGCAGATGCCGGTTGACAATGTCACTGGGGACAATACCATATAAGGAACTACACTGTAAGGCAAAAATGAAAAGTCCTTGAGTGATCTGAAATTCAGCGAATCATCATTTCTACACGTGCATAACAGCTGTAATCCAGCTATTTTGCACTGGGCGTAAATAGCCATCAACAATACTATTCATTTACAACAACCACGATAGTTTATCATCGCTAATTTTTCAAAGGCGTAAGTGAACTCGACCATAAAAAAGCCAGGAAGTAGGAACAAGATCTGCATTAGCGACTGCTGTCAGATTTGGCAACAAGACTTCGGTAACTAGCTAGCTTCCTGGCTATGGCAGCTATCTGGGTTAGCTTTGTTGACAAGCTAGCTGCCAGCTATTTTCTCGAAAAAGCTAACAGGCTATGTGACCTATTTAGCCAATAAACTGAGATTGCACTGAACCGCACAACGAAATAATACACAAAACAGTGTAGCATCATTAACTTGTTCATTGGGCACAAATGAGGAAGTTCATGTCAGCAAGCTATTTGATCACTGCTGGCTCCATCTTAACAATATCCGTGGGTTGCTAGCTACTCTTAGCTTGGCTCGCCGATGCATAGTAATGAATGAAAAAATAACTAGCTGACGCTTTTTGTCATTGCACACATGTTCAATACTGTTCAAAATTCGCAAGACTTCCTTCAAAAATTAATTTCATGTCTGGTTTTATCTGTGCAATGGATCTTGTACAGACTGCTCCGTGAACACACCCAAAATTTCCGCCCAAGCTACCTGATATGCCAGCTCTGAAAGACGCTTGCTGACTGGCTAAGTTAGCCAACTTGCTAGCCTGACGGTCCAGCAATCATATTTATGAGTACCAGCTATGCTAACAAGCTATGTGCCTATCACAGCAGCAACTTACCCCGTGCCACAATCAACCACGCACGCCGGTAACCGTCCTGCCATCGTTTGTCTTCTTTATAACTAATTTACCTTCTCTAAATTTTGTATTTAAGTGGTTAAATTGTAGATTTTTCTCTGTCTCGGGTAGAGGTATGACCGACAGAGGCGGAACCCTGAACCCGAACAGAGAAGCGTCTACTTCCGCAATTAGTTCCATTCAACGCGGAAGCTGCAAATGGCTGACGTAAGGCTGAAAGCAGAAATACAGGCAACAGCCTGCCACAGTTTGCTGAGAGTAGAGAGGTAGACGTATTTTTGCACAATTTTCCTCAAGCACAAGCTTTGCTATCAATCGACAGTGTGTACGATGCGCTGCGAGATTTATTTAGTTAACATCACCCGCGCTAGCAGCTTGATTGTCAAAGCAAGCCGCTTTGGTGCAGGCTGATGTGAACCAAAGTAAGCTGGTGAACATCTGTCTTGGACATCTCTACATGCTCCACATTCCAAAGGCCAGTCTGGACTTAAAAGTCATGAGTGGAAGGAAAAGCTGAGAACACATATTGGATAGCAATCACTTTTTCGACTTAGGCCGGGCTACTTTAAGAAGTGTGTTTGATTGATACCTAGACTACCCTCTCTACTACTTTTCTAACCATTTAAATAAACACTACGAAGTTTTTGGTGTAAAACTGGTGGACTAGCTACTTAAAAAGCCCATGAGACATTCCAAACATCCCAGAAGCAAGAACTCATCAGAACATGCAGATTGGCGTTTGAGTGTGAACCAGATGACCCTCATTTCTGGGGACAGTTGCTGTTTCTGAACATGCCTTATGTTCTACTGCTAACCCATAGGTCTAGTTCCAAGTAGCCTATGCAGCATGATATGCAAGCAGCAGAGCAGAACCCTACTACATGTCCAGAACCTCATTAATGGACTGCAGGTTCAGTTTATTGAGGCCCACACTCCTGTGCCATTTGTCCATGTAGCCTACTGCATACTACACACTGCTTTCGACAGAGATCAGTAGGAGTAGGCTATGTAGTAAGCAGGTAGTAGGCATGTTCAGAAACAGTGTCTGATTGTGGTAGGGTGTCCTTAGCACTTTTTTTGAAGCTAAAATATTACTTATTGACAGTAGAAATAAGAATTTTCAATTTGATTCCCACGGACCATAGGCTATAGTCAAGGCAAATACATCAGCAATAATCCAAATTGTAGAGATGAAATCTGAACTGTAGTGTGAAAGGCCTAACAGGAAATTTGATATTTTCTGGAAAGGGAAAATATAAAAAACAGAGTTCCATTATAGTATTGGCATTGCATAGCCAATAGTCCACTTAACATTTACGCTACCCATCCAGACAATTAATTCCATCTCATTATGAGAGTAAAAAAAGTCTCTGTTGAAGATGTATTTATTTTAGATCAAAGTGATGTGAGAAGGGAATAGTTATGGACAACTAAATAAACAAGGTTAAACAGTATCCTGTCCTCCACTGCCTGGAAAATGCTGTCCATCAAATTGGAAAAAAATGTAATGTAAAGTAATAAGTAATTTAAGTAATTTCATATAAATTAATAATTTAATATAGATACATGTATAGGCTATAAACAATTGTTGTTACCATTAGGGTGTAACCATATGATCACATCTAACAAAAGAAACTGGACATGCATGGGTGTGCATTTCTGTCTGCCCAAATAAGGCCTTAAAAGCAGGTCCCTCCCCCCCAAATGCTATTCCAACTTCCGCCTGCAGAGGGGGATGAAGGGATGTCATGACGGGCTCTAGTCATGACAGGGTGTTTATAATCCTACCCTTCAAAAGGCTTGATAATCCATCTGACTGAAAATACATTAATTCCTGCATCCATTCAAACCCAGACCCCATAATCATTTAATGCATTAAAAATGCATTAAAGCTCCTGATCATTCAACAAGGAAGGACATGGTTTCTCTTCTATTGGTGAACTCTCCACCCTTCCTTGTCATCTCCCTGTGATGATATTTCAGATATATTTCAAAAGAGAAATCTTGTGTGAATCAATCAATAGCCCTGGTGTAGCCTACAAGGTCACGGAAAAATAATTAGAGAATTTGATACAACATAGACAGAATAAAGAGCCAATAGCTAATATTCACTGAATGGGGCATAGCGAAATGAAACTGAGAGTAAGTTATGCCCCATGTTACTTAAATGGCCAGTCTTAACAAAGCCAGGAATCAGGACAGATAAACTTACCATCACTAGACATTTGCATTTAGGATATTAACATTTGAAATTGACAGTATTGATGAAGACAGACATCAGTTGGCTGGGACATTGTTTTTGAAAGGCATAATGCACAATGACTTGAACATTAAAAGTCAAATGTCAAATGAAGAGTTTAATCACAATTTATTACCTGAGATCAGCAGGCAGATTTGATAGAGAAACTAGTGTAGCATATTGGAGCTTCCCCTGTGTTGGGTTGGGGGAAGACAGAAACGTCTCCCAGAGGACCTCTCACACACTTCCGTCTCTCTCTCTCCCTGGCGTGCTGTTTGATGGGTCTGCAATATGGCCGCCAAAGGCCCTTTGTGAACTCATCATCTCAAAGACCTCCCAAGAAATATAGGCCTATCCCTACTGTGTTTGTTTCACACCACTCGATATACCCCCAAAGCAGTATATTGCCTAGTCCATTGAACTAGTGGATCTTAGGCTTGCTGCTCCAAGATGATATCATTGATTTATCATCCTCTGGAGAGAGAGGGTGTGGAGTGTATGTGTGTGTGTGTGTGTGTGTGTGTGTGTGTGTGTGTGTGTGTGTGTGTGTGTGTGTGTGTGTGTGTGT
>JASCQY010000053.1:13587716-13600256 GCA_030264315.1 Sardinella tawilis | reverse complement strand
GCTATGGCTATGGTATACTTTGAGACAAATGGTTTTGGTTAATCGTCTTGCTAATCTGACAATCGCTATTACTTTGTTACTTTGCGCAATGGTGCCCGCAACTGTATTTTGGAACCATGATCTACAACAAATCAAGAACTATTGAACGTCAGCTCCTGTGACCTGCAACTTCTATTTTGTCAACAATTGGTGCATTTTAAACACAACGCAGAAGAAAACCAATATGACTTCACAGCTACAGAATTTATCCTTTAAATTCCTCAGTTTATTATACACTGCATGCCCTCTGTGAGGAAGCAGAAAGAGGATTACATGGAAAGCACTAAAGGTACACAGAACATCTCAGAAACCTCTACAGATGAATGCTCTACGGTCTCCAGACATAACAAATTCCATAGTGTCATACAGCCTGTGAGAATTGACCAAGGTCATGAGATATATGTGGGGATATATAAGTGGCATGGACAGCCTACATGCATGTCCTCCTATAGCAACCGCAACAACAACAACAACAACAACAACTAACCAGCATCATTGTAAGATATGTGATACACATACTGTACACTGACCAGGACAAATAACCTATTTACTACACCATTTTTTTTTCACAACCATTGTTGTCAAACAGCACACATGGCTCAACAACTAAGGACATCCTGGCCTTTATACAACATGAAAACTAAGGAATCCTGGGCAAGCTTTATAGAATGTCAAACATCTGTTCAAAATGACAAAAAAAAGCTAAGGGGATCTGTAAAAAAAAGTTCATGAAGTGAAACGCCTTTTTGTTTCGGTCTTTTTGTGACAGTTCTTCCTTTACAAAAAGTCACTTTACAGAATCCACCCCCGAAGGCTTGCCGTGTGTAAAAGGGCTCAGTGACAAGCTTAATGGAATGAAATCAATAGAATACTAGGAAATGGTTGCTGCCAGAACAAGCTATATGTTTCAGCTGTCATTCTTGGCATCTGTATTGTCACTGAGCTATAGGCTGATATTTGACTGGCAATTATTCCAGTGTAGCGCAGCTCATCTTATGTATATGAGTTGGTCAGAGGGAGCCATTAGGACCTAATTTAATCATGTCTGTTTAGGAGGGTTCCAAAACAAAATCAAAGCCTAATTACTTTCAAGCAGCCAACCATTTCAAAACGACCATTATCAGTTTCCTCGCCACATCGTCATAACACACACTCTTTACTCTCTCTCTCTCTCTCTCACACACACACACACACTCTCTCTCTCTCTATCTCTCTCTCTCTCACACACACACACACACACACAGAAACATACCTGAGATCAGTCTCTCAGTCTCTCTCTCTCTCTCTCTCTCTCTCTCTCTCTCTCACACACACACACACACACACACACGTAAAGTTCACATCCACACCACACACACATCCACACACACATAAATACACACTCTCTCTCTCTCTCTCTCTCTGTCTCTCTCTGTCTCTGCTTGTCTCTCTCTCTCTCTGCTACACTTCTACTCTCTGCCAATAGCCGACACCACAGACACTCATGGGCTCGGAGCTGGAATTAATTACACGGGCTGATGAATTAAAATGTGAAATATTTAACATGCCAGTCAATGCGGTGCCAACCTGTAGGTTCTCTCTGCCCTCAGGCCCTCCAGAGGATAAAATAGCAAATGGCTGACTTTGAAAGTGCAAAAATTCATTGAATTCATATCACACCATCAGGGTGGCATTTGAAAGAGTGTTATTACAAGAATACCAGGGGTGTCCTGCTCCTGCACTTTGAGTGCTCTTTGTTTTCTGTCAGCTTTGAGTAGGCTGTCACAGCTCAAGTGCCTATACCTTTATGTTGGCAATGTTAGTGACCTGCATTTTAAATAAATACACTCAGATCTTATGGTGATCAACTGAAATTACTTTTTCTTTTATTACAGTTGAGATGATAATCACATGGTAAAATGACAAGGTATGAAAAATGACTAAATACGGCAGCACTGAAGATGTGTTCCTTAGTACTGCAAACTAATGAACTAATTCAAAGACAAAACAAATTTGAAGAAGATAACTTTCTTATGCTCAGGGATCCCCTACCCTATTAGGCGCGGGCCAACATTTCTCATCTGCGTGCTTTTCCTTTTCTCATTCTCTCCTTTCACTTCTCTTCTCTCTAACAATCTGCCAAGTCTCTCACAAGGGGTCAGACGCATCATTTTGTGATAAAGCCCTCCTAAGTGATTATACTAAACCGTTTCTTCATTTACATCCACATCCCGCTCAGATTTAACACACCTTGCAGGCTACTATAACTCTCTGACATCAAAGGTGTCTGCGTGCGAGAGCTTTTAAAGTTTGTTGCGATAGCCACCAGACAGAAAATTACGTTGAGAGGTAGACGTTGAGATGTGGTAAAATGTTAATATTCCATCATCTTGATGGTGATTCCGCACTTTATGTCAGAATGATAACCACTCGTCTGAACTCGGTGGGAGGGTACGGCTATCGCATGGTAATAGCCACAGCGCTCTCACGTTCTCCTCCGCTGATTTTGAATTTGCATCCGAGCACACGAGCGGATCTAACAGCATAGAATAACAGAACAGTGTTGGAAATAAAGTTCTAATGGGAAAGAAAGAGACGACATGCGTGTATGCAAACACGTTCCGGTGTGTTAAAATGGACACTGGCTGGTCCGTGAACCATTCTCATTCTACGTGGCGAAAAACTAACATCTAACATCTAATTATATGTCCATGTCGGGGTTGACCAATAGCTTACATGAAGTGAAAAATGCAGTCGACCTGTCTGTAGTGCTGGCCACATAGGTCATGCCAAAAAAGTATAGCAGGAGCACATACATGTGTCATAATTTAGTAACGCTGGACATGACGCCGCGGATAGTTAATTCTATGATTTCCCACTATAGCATAAATTATGAAAGCGATTTAGGATAATTTGCTTATAGACAAGATGAGTAATGCCTGATGACAACGAGACTACATGCTCCCATCATGTATCGGTAACTACGATACACGAACTACGAAATACGCTGTCTTACAAGAAGATGGAATGCTTTAACTATGCTAACTCTTTCACTGAGAGTCACAGAAATCGAATAAGTCGGCAAGGAAAGCAAAGGGCAGTATTTTACATTTAAACTGCAATTACCTGTTTTGAGGACAATTCCAACGAAAGTTGCATAAATCAGAAGCCACATTCTCTCCCTGATAAGAACATCCGAGCTGGTGAACTTAGATTAGAGACGCACAAATCCTGATAACTTCCGCACCGCCAGCAGCGTATGTGAGTCCATACCGAGTGAGCGCGCGGGTGCGTTGGTCGTGGAGCCACAGGCGCGAGGGAACTCCAGTGGATATGACAGAAAGAGAAAAATCATAACGCACCACGTGACGCAAGCGCAGCCGAGAATCTAAACACCAAGCACTTATAATTCCCGACATGAACTTGCATGTAATTACAATCCAATCAAACACCACACCTAAGCAACAGGGGTAGCTGTATCATTACTACCTGCATTTCAATTCAAAATCACCTGCATGAAACACTGCATAAAGTTGGAGTGGCACACGTGTTAAAACCATATAATCTGTCTCGAGGCAAGCGGGCTGGTGTTGTTCAGTTGTTTTTCTTAATTAAGCTTGTCCCACTCCGGGTTCAAAGCGATTTGTGCCTATCCCCTGTGCACCGCGCCTGTCTGACTGTAAATTAAGTGCTGCACGGATTGACATTTTTGCCTACTAGGCTGCGCACTGGGCCCGTCTGTGTGTCTAGGCACTTCTCAGGGTGCGCAACATTGTGTGTTGCTGCATCATGTTTGACTTATGTGGACAAGCACATTCCGATTAAAACCTCTCTGACTTTTTCCAAGGCATCCACAGTTTCTCCTCAAGTCAACTCGAACTCAGTAGGACAGAGAGGGTGGAAGAGGGGGAGAGGGAGGGAGAGAGTGTGTTTGTAGTCACTCTTGACTGGGTGAATTAATTACTTTTATTTATACGCACATAATTACCCATCAAGAGACTCTAATTGTTATAAATCCCCCGCTATGTATGGAGGGAGTGCGCGCAAAGAGAGCAAATTGCCCTTGGCGAGTGAATGATGCATTGGTAAGAACGCGTTGATTTGCCAGATACCGTTCCCATTTACCATCCACTGCGAGATTCTCGGCATATACCCTTGGCAGCCAGAGTATACTCACTGAAACATCAGTTGTGGTAATTACCCCATTCAAAGACAATTCCAAGGGAGAGTGTTTTTCTTATTTGTTTTAAATTGAGGTGTTTTGTTTCTATGCCGCTTTGGTTCCCATAATGCTTTATGCGCAATGATTTGTCTTCAGCACTAACATTAAACGCTGCTTTTAAAGGAATTTTCACTAACAAAACATCAAATGAGAGGATTATTTAATATACAAGAGTACAAAACATCAGTGCTCCATGGACCTTGAGAGAGAGGGGGAGAGAGAGAGAGAAACTTAGCCTACTGAATGACTGACTGAATGAATGAATGAATGAATGAATGAACGAATGAACGAATGAATGAGAGGGACTCACTGAATGAATGAATGAATGAATGCATGAAGCAGTTTTATAGTATTGCAGACCGACCAAAACAACACTGTGCATATTCACAAATCTAGAAGCAAACTCAATAACACTCACGCTGAAGTAAGTGGGGGTGAGCTAATCATTGACCCTAGGTACTGTAGCTATTTCTCGCAGCTCTCCCTGATCAGCTGCTGACCAATTGTATCTCAACTGAATTCTTCCATGTGCATTAAAGATTCACGGAGCATCACAGCTAACAGCCTCAGCCTGACTTTTGGTGCTAGGGTAATCCTTTCCGTAATCCCCTCTACCTAAAGTGTGCTGTTTCATGAGTGAACGCGCAGTGAGCGGTACAACCCTCTCGTAATCACCGCCGTAGGTTCAGCCCCTCGAATTGACAGGATTGAAGAGAAGGTGGAATCTTTAGTAAAAATCCACATAGATTACCTGAAAAGTCTGCGCACAATGGCACGATTAGTTGATTTCTTGAAACTTTTTTAACGGGTCTCTAAATGCTTCATGACATCTTCATGGTCTTCAGGCTCTGTGGGCACCTGTTCGTGTGCAAAGACCTGCAGGATCAGCAACTTGCATTTGCACTTGCATAAGGTATTGGCAATATTTAGAAACAAGCTTTTGGTGATTCTTTGAGATACATGTCGAGGCAGCAGTATGGACTAATGGAGGATTTTTTTAAGTAATCAAAATGACCAAAACCGTCTTATAACAAATTGCATAACAAAGTTTAATGAAAGAAATGATAAGGAAGATAATAAATTGCTAATAGGCCTACTGATATATTGATATGTGGATAATACTGTATTAGTGGGCCTAGTATTATCGAATGTACTGTAATACAATTAAAAAGTACTAAAAAATAATTGTAATAAAAAACTAATATGAAGTGAGTGAGTTATCTTATGGTCTAAACTGAAAGACTTTTCAACCCTTGTGTGTATGTATACCCTGCCTTTGAGATCATTATATTACCTCAAACAATCCAAATCCATGAGCACATCATTATGCTATATGCTCTGTTTGGTGCCTTATGCCAGGCTACATTAGCCTGGGAATACCCATGCTGAACTGCATGGCAGCCTGGAGACCATGGCCGAAATTTTCGCATGAATTTGGGAACCAATCACACAATGGGGAGAGATGGCAAGACTATGCGCAAACTTTTGGACAAAAGAAACCTAGTCCCATATGAGAAAATGTATAGGTGGTCCCCAGACTAAATCTCACTTGAGATTTTGGCTGGTGTTAGCCAGGCTAAGGCTACATGCAATTAGTTTGTGTAAGTGTAAGCTTATATACTGTAACATACCAATGGAACTGGAAGTCTATAGTACCAAACAAAACATCAACAAATTTATTTACAAAGCACTTTAAAAATTACCTAAAATTCACCAAAGTGCAAAACTTAATAATACTTGGGCATAATACAAATACATAAATACATGTATATAAAAAAGGTGGCGTGTTCCTTTAAAAATGAACCAAGCATCATACATGTGGCTGTTCAGTAAAATGGCAATTTTTTGTCAATAACTTTATCTGTAGCCTACAAGTTTGGTGCTGTAGTTTGAACTGAGTGCCATAGTGTGAGCAGAATGCACTAGACTAGAGCCAGGGAAGAGCCCTGCTGGCAGAATAAGTGAGAGGAGCAGACTTCCCCTTTACTCCACTTTCTGGTTACCTGTGGGTCAGGTTCTTTTAAACAAACTGATAACTCCCTCCAATGTTGCTTCCTTTCCCTTTGCTCTGATTGCACAGTTAGCTTTAAGTTCATAAGACAACTAATTAAGACAATTTGTTAATGCAAACGGTAGGGCACTTCTATAGTTCTCAATTACATCATATATATCAATGTATGAGTTTATTTTTAATCTTTTGTCTTTGCCCAAAACGCCATGTCCATTTGCCGCAGAGTTCTCAAAAGCTTTTTATATTATAATATTATTATAAACCCTCGAAGTCCAGAGATCTTGCGAGAGCACCATTTGAATTGTCCCTGCAGACACTCTGGCCAGGATCAATAAGGCTCGTTAAGTTTACCCCCAAAAATTGAGGTAACCAATCAGAGCGTTTCTTCTGACATAGGCGGGCTAAAGACAAGCTAAAATGATGATGACAATGCTGGCTTGAATTGTTTCTTGTTGTGATTGATCGTAGCGTTATCCAATTGCATGCAGCTAGACTTTCAAAAGCTTGCCTGGTGCCACCGCTCAAGGTAGGTTATTTACATTAGTCTTGGCCAGACCCATAATCTGAAATTGATGATGATCAGGGTTTGGATTTCCAGGCTAATTATTATACTGTTTATTATTATATATTGCATATTATTATATAATTGATAACTCCCCACCTTGTTCTCTGAGCATCTTCATTTGTATTATACAGTATACAATGGCTTTTTATTGTTGTTTTGTTGTTGCTTTTTCTCCTCAAAATGGCAATTGTCTGGCCTTAAACCCATACAACGCACAGACTTCTTTTTCCATGAGGTAATTAACCCACTGATTTACCCGTCACAGTTCAATTCAGCATGTCTGCATATAGCCAATTATAACGGAGGCTTCTTCTTCCTCTTTCTTTTTTTTTTTTTTTTTGTCGGAACCGTTCAGAAATTCGTGAGGAAATGTTTTACATGCTCCTCAATCCACTGGATAATGTTCTTCAGAGAATGCTGAGTCAGCCCTGATTTCTGAAGCCAAGCCATATTTTACTGCGAGTAAGACTCAAATCATTAACTCAGGCCTCTGTTGTCACTCCTCAAGGTTAAAAGGGACCTTGACTCTGATTGGGGGGAAAAAATAGGGAGAATATGGTCTTCCCACACAGATGTCTTTTCTGAAGGAAACTTACAACAAAAATCGGACTGGCAGAAGCAATGTTGGCCTTACAGACAGACTTTAATTAAGGTGGCCAGACCTCTGAGAGGAAAATCAGGGAGATTTTCCTGAATATCCCTCAGTTAAAACAGGAACATTTCTATTTCTACAGTCAATAGCACCACAATAGGTATACGTTTATGCTTCGGGAAATCGGGGGTCGTCTGATCACCCTAACTTTAACACAAATTCACGTTGCTGTTAAAGGGCGATCCCAAACACAATGTTGTTTTTAATCTCTGTCACCGTATAGACTCGCTATGGTAAAACTATATGTGGTGTAGAGATATAGTATGAAATGTGAATGTTTGTGACTGTGCCACTTACTAACATGATTTGTGATTCCTCTATTATTGCATGGTATTTGCTTACAGTTATTGATAGCTTGGTGCTGAGATTATAAAGGCATGCAAACACTCATTCAAAACGGCACACACAACACACAAACAAACACACACATGTGCGCGCGCGCACACACACACACACACACACAGAGGTCATAGGGAAAAAATACACATTGTGGAGACTTAGAAAAACTAATTTGAAATAATTTCATCTATTTATTTATGAAATTATAAGATAAAATATAGCATTGTTGTCTAATGTAACAGCTGGAATTGCATAAATAAAATTACCAAAGTAACACTGCTCGTAACAGATTCTCTTTCCAAAGGAAAAAATCAAGGAGAAGAGTGAAAATACACACCTATACAGCTTCATATACAAAAGTGGTTATAAATACTCCACAACTAGAAAAATACACTTGTCCTTTGAGAATTCTCTCTGTTCGTCATTATGAAGAGTTTCATAGTAAAAAAGTGAGAGACAGAGAGAGAGAGAGAAAGAGAGAGAAAAAGATAGAGAGAAAGAGAGAAAGTCAACACAGTATATGCTGTTTGAGTAAGCGCCAGCTGAGGTGAGCTTTGATAAAGTTGCATTAGCGTGATTTGGCTTGATGTCTTCTACTGCCCACCTACTCGCCTGTACCCACATTAAGGGATGAAAGGACCGCAGCAATCACTTCTCAGTTTCCCAACACAACAAAATACAACATATTAACAGAACATTCTTTACATACTAAATTATCTACAGACCATCACAGAGTAGGGGAAGCACAAAGAGCATCATGTAATTGGTATTAATTACAGTCACTCAATTATTATTATTACATGAATTAACATACTACTACTAATAATAATGATAATAATAATAATGATGATGATGATAGTTGTATCATCATCACCATCATCATCAACATCATCATCATCATCATCATCACCAAAATTATTATTGTTATTATTATTAGGCTATTATATGTTAATTCATGTACTTGCATACAGAATGCCAATCAGTAATGCCCCAACAACACTATTCACAGAGTAATTAATTTTTACATTAACATAACATCATTACACAAGGAATGAGAAATGAGGAGTTACAAGTTAGCACACGCTTAATGAGAAACTATGTACTGTGAGGGTTCAGATATAGTCCCTGCTTGGTAGCTAGTTCATGTTAGCATTTCAAAAGCATTCACTTTCCATTCACAAACTTGCAGTAAGATGTCAAAAAAAGAAGCAAGCTGATTATTTTTTTTTTTATTTTCAATCAACACACCGTTGTTGTTGTTTGCTTTTATATAATTCTCTCGTCATGAATACGAAAAAAAAGTTCCCTGAGCTACAGACATCAACCCTGCATTATGAGAGCTTGTGTAAAGAGACAGAAGGTGCAGACATATATTAGTACCACTCATATTGGACAAGTAGCCACATGGCTACCTGATCATTCGCTAGCTGTTCACTGTGATGGTTACCTGACTACATGTTGACAAACTGAAAAAAAATTGCACTCTAAAAAATGCTTGTAACATACAGTATTGTGTCCTCATACAGTAGTAGCTGATTTTGTTTTATTTCACTGAATTTGATCTATTTTATTTATATTAAAAAAAAAACTTTTCCACTTCTTTTTATATCTATGGTCTGTTCACTATGACCTTTAAATAAAAACTATATGAAGTCATGGACTCTGAGCACACACAGTGTAGGGAACTCCCTTTGCTGTTTCCCTGGAGTCATCTTTCTCTCTCTCTCTTTTTTTCAGACTGGAAGAACCTAAGTGTTTTTTGGCCTTTCGTTCTTTCTATCCTATTCCCCACAGTTATTCTTCACAGGGTTTCAGTCGAGCTTATTGCTCCATGCAATCAGAGAAATGGAAATGGTAAACGGGAGAGACGGAACAATGAAAATATTTGTCTTTTGAAGATTTGTCATGCCTTGGTACAGAGGAGGGAATGGTTTGGGGGGGGCGGGGGTGGGGGTGGGGATAGCCACCAACCACCGCCACCCTGCAGTGCCCAGTGTTGGTCAAGCATAGCAATGGAGACATAGTCATTTGTTTTCAAGTTTGACAACAAAGTATTGTCTGGGTTTCGGTTTTATCCACAGCTGTTGCAAAAAGCAGGAGCCATTACTTTCAAACTACAAAACAGCAAAAATGTAGAATGCATTTGATCTCGCAAGACAGACTGAGAGAAGGAGAGAGAGGGAAGGAAAAAAAGGAACGATTGATTTAGAAAATAAAGCTCTATTTCTTATATTACATTTATTTATTTATTTATTTATTTATTTATTTATTTATACTTTGTCTCCTGATTCTTTCGACCCCAAACGGTATCTCATTTCATTTTGCCAGGAAAAAAAAAAAGCCAGCCAGCCTATTGCTGTACGAAGGATGAGGAGGTGGCCCCCTGCATGCCGATTATGTTTCGATGGAAACCGTAAATGGAAGAATAACAACAATAACAGCAACAACAAAAGTACATCTATACCCGAAATATCCTTAGTGATCCAGTATTGCTCTTGAGAGTGTTCAATCTCTGCAGTCTCATATGGTTTTTAAAGCCTGACGATCTACCATTGTTCATGTTTTTTTTTTTTTTTTTTTTGTTTTGTTTTTTGCACACGGGAGGGGGTCAGGTGGGTGGGTGAGTCCAAGAGACAGAGCATCCCTTATGCAGGTAAGTGCTTGCGTTGCTGGGTTGGTGTGGCGGGAGAACCACCTGAGCCCCAGGCCCTCGTGGAGTCCAGGCTTCCCCTCCCCCTCAGTGGAAGCGCTCTCTACCTGGGCGCCTTGAAGCACCATCTGTGGTCCTGAGCTGGAGCTAAGGCTTTTGGGGAAGGGTGGTCCAGGAAAGGGGGTGTGGGGTGTGGGGTGTCTGCCAAAGGAGGTCCCCCCCTTCCCTCCTTCCACCCTCTGGAAGTGTCAGCCTTGGCTGAGGGTTGGAGAGGGGTGGGTGTGTAAAGGGTCTCTGTGTGAGCAGCCTCTTGTTCTATGCCACACTGGAGCCTTGGTTGGCGCAGGCGGAAGCAAAGCCCTCGTAGACGATGGAGTCACTGCGAGGTGCCACGTGGTGATTGTGGTGGTGGTGGTGATGGCTGACAGCCTGTCTCTCGGGATGAGGCGGGTCGGACCCTGTGCTCAACCCCCCAGTCCTGCTGCCGTTGACGCCGCTGCCGCTTCTGCAGATGCTCCTGTGCAATCGTTCGGCCGCAGCACCAGTGCCGCCCAGACAGCTGAGAGACTCCAGAGAGACTCTTGAAAAGCCCTGTTGGGCTCCCCCAGTCACTGACACCCTTTCAGGAAGCTTCCCTTTCTGTGGGGAGACAAAGAGAGAGAGAGAGAGAGAGAGAGAGAGAGAGAGAGAGAGAGAGAGAGAGAGAGGGAGGTAAGTAAACTTTATCTTTATACAATACAGATGCTCCATGGATCATCAGCTATCAAATGCAAGATACAGCCAGATAAAAAAAAATGCTGAAGATATCTGTCAATCAACGTCTATCAACAAAGACAGAGAAAACAACATTCAATATACACTAATGAATAAAAAAAAAAAACAATTCTATGCTATGCTATTTTATGTGTTTCATTCTGTATGCAACTTCAAAACATTTTCAAAACAAAACACGGGACATAAAAGCTTGCATTAGCATAGCATTAGTTATGCACCCATTTGGATGCCATAAAAAAGCTCTCAGCGAAAGTGTTGCACCTAAATGTTAAAAAGTAGCTTCTGCTTGCCAAAATGGTCCATGTCTCATGTATAGCAGACACTGCATGCCTATGACCATGACCTTGTTCTAAGTCATCACTGCCTATACTTTCTAATGACTCCTCTCTCCAGTCTAAAACGTGTTTCATCCCCAAAAGACTCAGCCAGCAGCCACAGCTCCAAAAGGAAATTGTTGTGAGTCATTATGATGACTCTGTGTGGCTATAGCACCTCCTTGGTGTTTTAGCATTTTATTTATACTCCATTGGAAATTAGTGTCCTGCATGCGCTCAAGAAAAAAAAAAAAAAAAGAAGAGAAGAAGAAGAAGAAAAAAAGTAATCAATATGTCAGGAGGAGGAATCTCTCAAGGCTTTGCATAATGCATCAGAAGGAGAGAAAGAGGGGGATATCACAGCTTCTGGCAATGATGAGCCTCGGAATGATTTATTGTGGTATTTGTCCACATAGTCGGGGCTGTAAAAGACACCAAAAAAGGTCCCAGTGAGAGAATAACGAATCGCACCCGGACGGATCTACCATCAGACAAGGAGGGAGGCTTTCTCCTCGTGGCGGCTCTGACACAAATGATTACATTTTCTGTCAGGCGCTGTTGGAAATTTCAAGGGCTTTATGGATTAGTTCCATCATATTCCTGACCGTGAGAAGAGCGAGAGAGAGAGAGAGAGAGAGAGAGAGAAATAGAGAGTGAGGCAGAGGGAGAGAGAGGAGTCTAGAAAAGTAACAGAAAAGGCAAGTTGAGAAAGAGAGGGACATTGTGAGAGAGCAAGGAAGGGAGAGAGAGACTATGAGAGAGAGAGAGAGAGAGAGAGAGAGAGAGAAAGAGAGAGAGATGCAGAGAAAGAGAGAGGAGAGGGAAAACAGAGAGAGCAGAGAGCCTAATATCACCCAAGACTGGAAGGACCCCTGGCCCAATTAGCAACCATTTCTCAAACCTAGGTACTGTGTGCGGCATCACACACACACACACACACACACACACACACACACACACACACACACACACACACACACACACACACACAAACA
>JASCQY010000053.1:13432684-13436552 GCA_030264315.1 Sardinella tawilis | reverse complement strand
CCGACCGACCGACCGACCGACCGACCGACCAACCGACGGACCGACATAGCGGCTTATAGAGTCGCGCTGCACGCGACTAAAAAATTTAATAAACAAATTCACTGTGATTACCCCCTGAAATCTGACACCCTCTAGGCAATTGGCCTCTATTGTCGCCTATGCCAGGAACCAGCCCTCGTCACACAAACATGATCCAACTGTGTCTGGACGGATCACAACACTCCACGATCGGCAAGCAGCTTCCACATCTATACGGTAGTCGCATGTTACTGTATGGTAATAAGGACACAAAGGTAACTAAGATAAAGTGAGAGTAAAGCAGGTTTGAAGAACTACAAGCCATCTGGGAGCATTGCCATCACTTTCAATGATAAAATGCACTGATGCTTCACTTCTGACCGCTGCTTGAGGAGATACTGTACAGGGCTGTGCTTTTTATCAACTCCTGGCCAAAACAATATATGTCCTGAAGCTAACATACATTACATACAAACATACAACATACAAACATAAGTTTTACGAAAATATACAGTGGGCCATTCAAATCCCACATGGGGCTACAGTGGCATAGTGGTGAAGAAACCTGGCTAGTGTCCTATCAGTAGCGTAGAAATTGTAGGTTTGAATCCCAGCTGTCACTGTTGTGTCCTTTGGTTGGTCAAACCTAACTGTTAACTAATAACTATGTACTGCCTAGCTGTACAAATAGGGTGGCCATATGTCTGGATTTCGGGCTGAGAGTTTGTTTTTTAAGACCTCTATCCAGACCAAGGAATAATGTCCTCATTTTTAGGCCTTTGTCTGGATTTCTGACACTTGCTTCACACAATAGCAAACAATGTTAATAAACAGTGGTGATGAAAAGAAAGCATTCTCTGTGGTCACTGCCTCTGCATTCCGAGAGCAATAGTGAGCATCAGCCTGCGCAGACTGCATGCACGTTGAACAGGTGCAAACACTAGAGGGTTACATAGTCAAGGTGCACTGCTTGGATTTTTTTTTTTTTTTTTTTATAAGAGGAATGCAGAAACAGCAAATGTCCTGCTAAATGCTATATCCTCACAGTGATCTGTCAGGAACACTGGCATAATGTTAAAGTTAAATTAGGCTACTAAATCTCCGATCACAGGAAGCAAAAGCAAATCAAGCTAAAACAATCCAACTGGAGGCGGTCTGAATAACATTGATCAAAATTGTAAAAATATATTTCAGTAAATCCTTTGCAAATGGACTTGGAGAGTTTTGCATCTGAAAAAAAGATTTTTGGGGGGGCTTTTGTTGCCTTTATATACAGATAGGACAGTAGAGACTGACTGGAAATGAGTGGGGAGGGGGAGGGATTGGGGAAAAAAGACCTCGGGCTGGACACATACCCGGGTCCCCAGAATCGTGGTACGGCACACTAGCCCACTGAGCCACAGCGACCCTTATCTGACATATTCAAATAGTCTGTCATGGCACAGGCTAGGTAGCCTGGGCCCGCCCATTCCGTGACGTTATCGGCCGCGCCTGCGGCCTCGCCACGGTCTGGCCAAGCATGCTATTCACAGGTTTCGGTCTCCGGAAAACACGGGAACTCTACCAGCAGACTAAGACATTTGAGGGGGGCGGGTGCTTCAAATTTGAACCACGCACTTTTTTATATTTGAGAACCAAGTTTTGTATTATGTTTGGCCAGACTATGAACGGAGCCAAAAGCTTTTGGTGGAGAACATAGGATGGCGTCGCCAGGCTACAGGCTAGGCCTACTATTCATGCAAACTTTAAGGTTTGCTTCCTCCAAAACTTCCTCCAATTTTCTACTGTAAAAAGGCTATTTTAGTACAAAGATCAGGAGTGTCCTCTCACTTGAGTTATACACGTCAACACACATAGCCTACATGTACATACTGTTCACACACATGTTCACAGTCTGAATCCCTTGATCTGTGACAGCTTCAGACTATTAAAGAAAGGAACTGGCAGTGACTCAGGCCTCCATGGTTCATAATGTAAGCCTATATAAGCACTGGGCTATGTCTGATACCTGTGAGGTGCAGAGCTGTCAGACCCATAGCACAGCTTCCTGACTGGTCAAGATGATTACACTATGGCCACTATTTCAGTTCCAGCTTAGACAAGCATGTAATGAAGTGGAAATTGAAGTCATTATGTCCCTGGGTGGCTTTTGATTGTCAACAAAATTGGTGAAGTTTCTATCGTACTGTTTCTATTTGTCTACATCTTTGAATGTTTTCCCCTTTGCTTCAACCACCGACAAGACTATTCAGGATAATGTCATGGTTACTTTATGCAACCTTGGTTCTGTATATGAAGAAGAGAATGGTTGTGTATGTATCACTGAGAGGGAACTGAACAGAGACAATTTGGGATTGTGTCCATTATTTGAAATTTATGATCTAGTGGTTCTTATTTCATTGTGATGGGGTTAAATGGGCTCATTTCTGTGCTACGGCTTCCAAAAGTGGGATAGACATCTGAGAAGATGACCTACGAAAACAAAACAACAACCAAGGCAAAATAAATAAATGTATATTTATTAAATATATAATTAAAAAAGTCAATCAAATTACATAAATTACCAGTATGCTTTTTAAAAGGGAACTGTGAGTGGAGGAGCCCAGATTGTGCCCCAGAGGAGCTGAGTCTCACAGTAAATGCCAGCCAGCTGAATCCCCAGCTGAGCACAGTTACAGTTAAATGGGCTTAGAGGAACTTGTTAGCCAAGCAGGTGAGCAGAGCTTACCGGTACAATGTGACCTATACCCGCTTTATGAACTTTTTACAGTAAACTCTACTGAGGGCCATTCCAAGCTGGCATGTACTGTACTGTAAGAGAAGATAAATTTGCCCTTAATGAAGTACTGATCTCATTAATGCTCGACCCACTTTAGCTGTGATACAAGGCAGAGAGGAATAAAGATCGTCACAGTTGGATTTGCCTCAAAAGGGCTAATCATCCCTCTTTGACAAAGACAGTGTCTTATGATATAAGACCTCTGTTTCAGGGTGCTGCACTATCAGAGCCTCAAAAGACGAGAGAAAAAAGAGCAAGAGTAAAGGGACTAGGATGAGGAGATGCTGTAAGAGGATGTAGGACGAAAAGTGACGCGACGAGAAGAGAAGAGAAAAGAAGAGAAGGAAAAAGAAAGAGGTACAGTAGAGAGAAGAAGAGCTACTCTTGATGTCCTCGTTATGCCCAGGCACTGAGTATTAATCACTGTCTGGAGTTCGCCTTAATTAGGGGAGATCTGTATGTGTGTGTGTGTGTGTGTGTGTGTGTGTGTGTGTGTGTGAGAGAGAGAGAGAGAGAGAGAGAAAGATAGAGAGAGAGAGAGAGAGAGAGACTTCCTTCTGTTGGAATCTGGCACATGTTGGTCTTTTACAGCTAGCAGTCATCAGATGCTAGGAGACTTTAGTCACACACTAGAAACTTCCCATGTCGGCACGTCTGATTAATGTCTCTACTCATGATGAAAGAGGAACAAGGAAGATGTTTAAGAAGAAAACACGCCTCTCCTCCTTTTCCTCCCTCCCTCCTTCCATCTCTCTCTCCTTCTCTCCTTTCTCTCTCTCTCTCTCTCTCTGGACTCAGTCCTCCTGGTCCTGCGCCTCCTTTAGCCCATTCGTTGCCCCCGGTGATGGATTTGGGTGGGGTAATGAGGCAGCCACATATTTAAACCGCCGTCATAGTTCATCAAAGTGAAGTGGCCCTGTTGTTGCTAAAAGGACTCCATTTCCCAGCGGCCTTAGAGGCGGGCTAGGTTTGAATTAAGGTCCCCTGCTGCCCCCCAGGAGGGTCCCCTGGTTGGTGGGTAGGCGCAACAAGAATTTAATTTTTTTTCTCTTACGCTCATTTACTTGAGCG
>JASCQY010000053.1:13417684-13430184 GCA_030264315.1 Sardinella tawilis | reverse complement strand
GTGTATGTGTGTGTGTGTGTGTTTGTGTGTGTGTTGGTGTATGGTTTATGCTTTGCATTGCACCTTCTGTGTTGCCGGGGGTGTTTATTGCCATGTGTTCTGCTTCCTCTCTGTGTGGCAGGGGACTGTGGAGAGGGAATGGACTCGAACTCTCTGCTCTCTGTTCCGCTTCTTAAGAGTACAGTAGGATTATCTTCCCTCTGTTTTCTCTTTCTCTCTCTCTCTCACAGACACACACACACACACACACACACACACAAACATACACACAAAGACATCTTTATCCAGACACATCATCATTCATGTGACACACACATGCACACACATACAGTGTAAATGCATACACACACACACACACACACACACACACACACACACACAGGTATCTACACAATAAAATTGTTCTTTCTCTCTTTATCTAACTCTCTCTCTCACTCACTAAAACATACACACACACACACACACATACACATACACACACCCCTTCTCCCTCTGTTTGGAAAGATAGCAAGGTACACAGCACCAGACTGATAATGCTGTTCTGCGCTCTAAATGGTCGCTTTAAGCTGCTTTTGTAAGACGGTGAAAAAGGGGGCAAAATCTGCTGAGTCAGCGAAATCCCTCCCAGCACAGTTTAGCGGCTGCTCGAGGAGAACAGTGCGGTCTTTCAGAGCGCGGCTCCGCTGGTCTGCCGACCCACTGCTGCCCTACATATACTCTCTGCCGTTCCGTTCTGCCTTTGCAGCAGTGGGATTATCGAGTTGTTTTTTTTTTTTTTTCGTTTTTGTGGGATCCATTTTTTTTTTTTAATCTGCTTCCTGTGTGGGGTAAAACCTGAGAGTTCACATGAGGCAAACCACTCTGGAGTCTGTGCTTTTCTCTAACACACATGAAGACACACACACACACGCACGCACACACACACACACACACACACACACACACACACACACACACATAGACACACACACACACACACACACACACACACACACACACTCATTCTCTCTCTGACAACATTCTCTGTCCTATTTTTCAGTCCTGCAGTACGCCTTAAGCAGCCTACAGTACATTGCAGTAGACTGACTCTGAAAGGTTTGGCCCGGATCTGGTCGTATTCCGGCCCACATGCGCTCCCTCATCTTCTCCTGCTGCACACAGCTCTGATCCCTCTGAATTAGCAAGACATGAGGGCGGTGTTTTATAAAACTCTATGAGGGATGACAGATTGAGAGTTTTCTCAGCAGAGCGTATGGTGCTTTTGAATGAAAAGTAATTGAATTATTAACAGCAATGCTGTGAAAGTCTGCCTGCTGAGAACAGAGAGAGCTTCACCTGCAGGTTGGGATGGAAATAGAAAAAAGCTGTTGCAAGCATCAGTAACTTTCACAGATGTGAAATGTCTTTGAGGGAGAAAGGCTCACTCTAACGGCACTGATAAAAGATAAAATACTCCGTTTTTTATTTTAGTTTTCAAGTAATGGACTGCAATTATTGAGAGAAGAAGCTCATGTGAGTATGTGTGTGTGTGTGTGTGGTGTGTGTCAGTGTGTGTTGGGGCGGCGGGGGGAGGGGGGGGGGGTATTCTAATTACCTGGACTACTGTAGTAAGAGCAAATGGAGGAAGAAAGCAATACCTGAGTAACAACTTCTTCAGAGGTTTGCATGGTGAAAAAGCACAACACATGAGGTCAGATTCGTACACACACACATACACAAACACAAACAAAAACCCAAGTGTGTGTGTGTGTGTGTGTTGTACTCTTTCTGCAAATATGTCTGGCTTGCTTTATTTTTGGGCCCTCCACAGGAGTGCAGCATTGGTGTGCCAGCTCTGATACCTCGGTGTCAAAATTAGCCTGCTCTTTTGGCATATTCTCCCAGCAAGGGGTGGCTTAAGGGGCTTTACGGAAGCTTCTGGATTGTTTGACAACGCTCTGGCATCTCGGTCTTCGGGGTGCCAGCGGAAGACAGACTTCCTGAAGCTTTTGCTTCTCAATTCCGGGGATGAGACCACCACAAATACAGGAAAGCGGCAATCTGACTAATCCAACCGGGTTTATAGCAGTCTGTGTGTGTGTGTGTGTGTGTGTGTGTGTGTGTGTGTGTGTGTGTGTTGTTTCAAGATTTTAAGATTCTTGTGAGGTCCAGTAGGCAATTTCCCACTGTGACAAATTATTATTACACAACATTTTTATATGTGTGAAGACATACTTTGTGTACTCTATATGGAGCACATCTGTGTGGATGCACACACTGCATCTGTGTTGTTTGAGTGTGTATGTGGTGTGTGTGTGTGTGCACTTGGTGCCAATGTTTCTGTATTTGAGTGCACTCTATATCTGTGTTTGAGAATGTGCATGTGTGTGTGTGTGTATGTGTACTGTAAGTGTGTGTGTGTGTGTGTGTGTGTGTGTGTGTGTGTGTACACGCGCTGCCTCTGTTTGTCCACACAGTGAGGCCCTCTAAATCACCTGTCTTTCCATCCCAGATGTGCAACTGCAGCTGCTCCTGCAAGCATGTGTCCTGAGCTCACACCGCCAGACTCAGCCACTCACAAACACTAGCACTGCACTGCAGAGGAGTGTGAGGCCCTCAGCATTCACTCTGTATGTGTGTGTGTGTGTGTGTGTGTGTGTGTGTGTGTGTGTGTGTGTGTGTGTGTGTATGCATGTAGGAATGTCTGTGTGGGTGCACGGTTGCAAGTATTTTGTGTATCTATAGCCCAGTGTGTTGCCTATGTTTTTCACTGTTTGTGTGTGTGTGTGTGTGTGTTTGTGTGTTAAGGCATGAGTCTCTCTCTCTGCTTCATATCAGTACCATCTCATGCACTGTCCTTTCCCTCGGCCAATGCCATGAAGGAGACCCAAGGAGAAACATCTCCATCAGTAGTAAATGATTTATCTGTATTATGTAAGTATCTGTATTAATGACTGATGATGTATGTAATTTAATATATCTGAGAGTATAGTACAGCATGATGGCAACTCAATTCAGCTTTACAGTGTCAAACTCCATCATGTCTTCACTTCTACAAAGCTCAATTCTCCATGCTTCACATCACCACTTTAATTTTTACATTCAGTACTTGCATAATGTGTCAGTCAAGATGCTGTTGTTTGACTTACATACCCAAGTATACAGTAAGTATACCAGTGTATAGTGATCACCTTGACTTTTTAAATTTTACAATACATTCCTGCTGCCCACCGTGGCTTTCTTTAACCACAGAGATGATGTTGTTAAGTTGTGAATGTAGTGTGTATGTAATGTGAAGAATCCTCCATTGACTTCGACTTTGGACTGAGTGTTTCTCTGTGTCACTCTGTGATTCACAAACTCACACACTCCTGCACTCAGCCATTCACCAAAAAATCTGTTCACCACCACCCACTTACACACACACACACACACACACCACCACCACCACCACCACTACTACCACCCACTTACACACCACCACCACCATCACCCAAGGCCTGCATGCCTTCTCCATCTCCGCCTCCTACTCTTCCAGCTCTGGCACTGCCATGGAAACCAACCCACAGATGGAGCGCCACAGATCTCGTTGCCATGGCACCTGTGTTTTGGCCTTCTCTTCTCTCTTCTATCCTTCAGCTTTTTCTCTCTCTATCTCTCCTCTCTCTCTCTCTCTCTGTCTCTCCTCCCACTGTCTCTCTCTCTCTCTCTGTCGCCCTGTGTGATCTGCCCTTCTTACCTCCCTATGTCACAGATGCTCGCGTGCCAACCTGGCTGGCAGGCTCCGGAGGGGCTTGGCACCATATCCGCCGTGTCCGAGCGCGAGTGCCAGCCTGCGGGGGTGGCCGGTGCCAGCCTCTGAGGCAATAACAGGTCAGAGAGAGCGGCGTGGCCCAAACGGGCACCTCACCCCTCGGGCAGTGCCAAAAGGTGTTGGAGAGCAGCAGGGAGGGGAGAGGGGAGTGGATCAGTCATTGCACAGAACTGGAAAGCCCAGGTGCCCCAAGGCATAGGAAAAAATGGGTGAAAGGTGAACTGAAAGGTCTGTGTATGTGAGTGTGTGTGTGTGTGTGTGTGTGTGTGTGTGTGTGAGAGAGAGAGAGAGAGAAAGAGAGAGAGGGAGAGGGAGAGAAGTTGGGAGACAGAGTGAGAGAAAGGAAAAGATACTGACATATGTTTCATTTAACTTAATTATTCTGTAATTGTGGGTACATGGTTGCAATAGACCTCTCAATTGAGCTGACAATACAGTAGCCATTAGCCTGGCAAGCCAAACTGTACAAATGAATTGTATAGTCTGGAATCGGACCGTTCGCAGCGCTAAAGCCTGTGGGTGAGATCAAGTTATTGTTCAAACTGTCTCTACACGTAATAGGCCAGCGCTACTGACCAATCAGAGCTATCAGACAGCCCTTTCGTCATCGTGCTAAGCCCGCCCCAATGACTCGCTACACAGATAGAGCGTTCTGATTGGTCAGTCCTTGGTCGAGACAGGCCAAGATTTGCCTTTACCGTGCAAGACTAGACCAAGTAGCTAGGCAAGAATATATTCTGCCGCTAGGTGATCTAGATTTCTAGGCTAAGTAGCCATGGCAATACACAGAAAGAGGCAAAAACAAATCAAGTGAATGGAAAAGATCGAGACTTAAAGACAGACAGACAGACAGAGACAGAGAGACTTAGACAGAGAAACATTAGACTTTATGATTGACAGATAAGCCTAGGGAAACAGCAGTTCTATCTTTCAAAGGGAACGAGAGAGAGAGAGAGAGAGAGAGAGAGAGAGAGAGAGAGAGAGAGAGAGAGAGAGAGAGAGAGGCTTAAATAATGGCTGGGCCGTGCTGTTTGTGATGGCTTCTGTTCTCATCACCTCTAATGAGCTTCCCGTCATCTGGCTCCAGATCTCTCTAAGGCACATGCTGCCGCTACTCTACTGATGTAATACAGAGAGGAAAAGACAGAGACAGAGAGAGAGAGAAAGAAAGAGAGAGAGAGAGAGAGCGAGAGAGAGAGAGCGAGAAAATAAAGTGTGTGTGTGTCTGTGTGTATGGGGGGGGGGGGGGGGTGCTGCATTATGGGAATTGTGTGTGGGGAAAGAAATGAGCGCTGGTTCCGTGTATTGGGATTGACCTGAGCGCTCTAGTTCGTCAGTGTTGTTAATTAATCTGTGGGATTATTCGAGACATGCTGCCTCCTTGACTCCTGCTTTCTATGCTGCTACATTTAGCTAATGCCTGCAGGACAAACACCATCTGGGACACTAGACTCTCTCCTCTCTTTCCGTTTCTGCCATGCTATTCTCCCTGCTCTTATCATCAGTAACTGTGTCCATTTGTTGCATTCTGGCTTTAATGATTTAAATAATAATAATAATAATAATAATAATAATAATAATAATAATAATAATAATAAAAACACCTTCACAGATATGGTGACCAGGAAAGAAGTTAACTGGACTTTCAAGAAAGGTAATGGGTGGTCAACCAGACTTTTTGCTTACCTATTTGGTATGTGATGATCAGCACACACACACACACACACAGACCTCTTGGTCTCATCTGTCGCCCTGATCTGGGTATTTGCAGGTCTCAGATGTTACTGGGTTGCAGATCTTCATGGTGCGAGGATAGCAGTGCCTTGTCCCTCTGTGCCAGACAATAAAAGCCTTCTGTGGCTCAGTTTCACTGAGAAAGCTCTGCGGGGTGATGAATACTCTGCATTTGTGTGCCTGTGTGTGTGTGTGCGTGTGTACAGAGGGTTCTTGGTTCATACAAAATGTATGTTTATGTGTGTGTATGTGTGTGCAAGTGAGAGAGACAGGCAGGGAGAGAGAGAGAGAGAGAGAGAGAGAGAGAGAGAGAGAGAGAAAGAGAGAGAGAGAGAGAAATTTTTTTCACTGCAGACTCAATAGTAGCAGGGAGACCTCCACTCCCACCCCTCATGTTTTGTAACTCACCACCCCGACAGCAGGATTCCCTCAGAGCTAGCCGCTCCTCACCAGGCAAAGGATTCATCACTTGTCTGGCAAAAAAAAAATAAAAATACAACAGCATCCATCTCCCACATTGCACCACTCAGGAGGGGTCAATGTCTCTTAGCCTGGTGATGCTTGGGAGGCATAGAAGAGTTATGGCCAAAATGACACTGCTGTCATGGCAACAGACTGGCCCATGGACATTCTCTGTAATACCATCCTCAGCCTTGCCACACGTGATGAGAATTGACAGTCTGCACTGTGAAAAACTCTTGTGGGGAGAGGGGAAGTCTTTGTTCTCGAGCTGGATTGTGGTGTGTGTGTGTATGTGTGTGTGTGTGTGAGTGTGTGTTTGTTTTCCGGTAAGACAATACCAGTCAAAGACCACTTGATTAAATATTGAGGCAGTTCTACTGCTGGCTTGGATAACCTGCACTTCACATCACTTGTGTTTATATTGCCCCACAGGCTGAATTTTAAAGCAAAAAAAAAAAAACTCATCTCCACTATTTTAATTGCATAGATTTTTCAGGCACTGTTCAGAATGGTATAAGCTGTTCTTATGTTTTTAATTCTATTTACTTCATTATAATCTCACATTGTAAATTGCAAACCTGCAAAAAAATGCTGTGAAAGTACAGTATATTAATATACATGTATAACATATTGTTTTTCTTTAGGCGAGTGTCTGTACTTTGTAAATGCAAATGTCTCCTATTTAAATTTAAATTTCTCAACCAGTCGAATGAATTCAGCGGAATGGCTGTGGCATGTCAGCGCCTGGACCTGGGGCTCCGTATGAGACACACACACACACACACACACTCAACTAGCAGCAGGCAAGTCACACCATGCGCTCATCACAACCACATTTCCACTGTCCTTAAGGCTTCAGAAACACACACAAATACACACACATACAAACACACACACACACACACACAAATACACACACGCACACATGCACTCACAAATGCAGACACAGACAAAACACAAACACAGACTCTCATTCTCTCTTTCACAAATGCAGACAACCCCCCAAAACATACACACGCAGACACACATCACTGCATCTCGACTGTGGTGTCAGAACGTATCACCCAAACAGCCTGTTTTATGCCGTGTCGAGTCTGATCGTCTGTGGCGGCGCTCATAATGGCTACATATTGTATTGTCTGTTTTCAGACAGACATCATATACAGCCCTCTACTCCCAGAGCATCCCAGACAGGCTGGCTTGACATGTACTGTACGACAACTCCTTCATGACCTCTTTATCGCTGGTGATTCCTACTGCCTGTATGGTCTGGCAGTGCATTTCTGTGCATTGGCATATATCATAATTCATCTGGGTCATTTGGGCTGAGCATGGCCATCATTTCCAGGGGGGTTAGGAGGGGAATTACAACCCCTGCAAAAATCAACACAGAGTTTGCACAGAGAATTTTAACCTCCGCAATGTTCAGCATAAAGTTACACCTTGGGGTTGAGCCTCTGGCCACTTTGTATTACATGTTAGTTGAAAAAATTGTACACAGCATAATGATTTTTTTTTAACAAGTGACAGTTACTAAACATGTCTGTGTCTACCTGTGTAAATATGCATTACACAATGAAAATACTGTATGTAGGCTATATATCATTAAGAGACACAAGGCAGGGGATCAACAATCTGTATTCATTCAAGACTTTCCTGGAGGGAGAAAGAAACACATCCTCTCCTCTTCTTTCCCCACTGCATTCGAGTAATAACAAGACATACCCTCTTTTTACCCTTGTTGCAGATTGGCATCAGCAGTGCTATTAAGTTCTGCTAGCTCTCTTGAACCATCTGTTAGCCTTTTGGCTTGCACATTGCACCGCTTACATTGCATTTACAGAACGCTTGGGGGATGGAAAGAGCCCTGGCACCTCTGACAGGGAGACGCGGTCCTCTTGTGCACACTCCACACCTCATGCCTCATTTTCCACAGCAGAGAGGGCCTTCTATGAATGGGCCTGAGCTCCTTCACACTCCATTTGGCTGTCTTTGCAGAAGCCCGAAAGAAAAAGTAGAAAAAGTAACAAGCAAAAGGGTGGATACTGTTTTATATGGCTCTGAAAGTCACCATCTACAAGAAGGAGATGTGAGCACATAGCAGTCAGGCTTGTAACTAGCCCCCATCATGTATATTTCAGTGTGGATACGCTTATTCTTTAGGCCTATGTCTTTGCTTCAAACTCTGGATGGTGGAAAAAGGTCAAAATGGTCAATGTTAACACACCTGAAGGGATGAAGAAGTGCAGTGAAGTGATGATTTTGAAAAAAGAGTGCTTTGTAGTCAAATTCTTTCCACTGAAATCAAACATGGAACACTTGTTCGAGTGTCCGAGTGCGAATTTGTGAACCGGCAGCTAATGCTAACTGACGGGGGGCACAGGAAACCAAAAGCAAAACAAGTTTTTTTGCCCCTATCAGTTAGCATTGCCTGTGGTTTCACTATTTGGTCTATGCTGTACCAAATTCTTTTGTTCCCAGTCCTACTGACAGTCATTAGCAACATCAAACAATAGGGCTATGGGCTGATTCACTAAAGACAATCCCTTTAAGTCTGATTATGGGGGTTAGGTTAATACAGGGGGACTCAGTACATCTACTTAATTCAATACATTGATTGGCTTAAACCATGAAATTATGGGTAATCCATGTACTTGATAAAACTTGGTTTAATGACATAGTCCATAGACTGGTTATTGTCAACTTTGGCAACAAACATGCCTCATGTTTGCCATTGCATAAAAAAATACATTATTTTATAGATCCCCTTGTCCATAAGACGCAAGATATCAAAATATAACATGAATCTATCATAACTTTAGAAGTAGACGTTTAGCCCGTTAATTGAAATCAAAAGTAAACAATTTTTTGTGGTGGTCACCGACAGAAAGCTTTCAAGAAAACCAAAAAAAAAAAAAAAAGCGAATGACCTTAATGAAGGCTATAATGTAGGCTGAAGCATTGGTCAAATGAAATAAGCAAGTGAAATACTGAGTATGCCATAACTTCTGCTTCAAGCATCTGTTACATCATGTTAAGGATATTTTGGACAATGTTGATGCAGTCTGGGCGACTTCTCCAGCAGACACAGTCCCAACCTCTGATGATATTCAGATCACTTTCCTCCTCCACCATCTGTGATGCTTAAGGGGGCTGGCTTAGGTATCTGTGAGTGTGTGTGTGTGTGTGTGTGTGTGTGTGTGTGTGTGTGCAATTCCGGTTTATTCCATGTCTTTTACAAGGATATAAAAAAATAAACAAATTACTGATGTAAAATAAGCAAAATCAGCTCTGGAATCTCAAGTGTGTGCAAGTGTGTCAGAGTAACATCACCTTCCCCACCCCCACCATCAGCCATACAATGTCTATGTAACAAATGGGTTTTTATTTTCTCTTTTTTATTTGAATCTTTTACCTTTGATTTGGTACCATCTTTCCAGTGCGTCTGTAATGCAAACTCATTTTTTTAAACTACATTACAAGTATGAACAATGAAATTGGCAAAATATTTATGTACACGAGAGCTATGGTCAGTCATACAGTATTACTGCTTCAAAATAGGAACATCTGCTTGTAGGTATAGTTCAGCCCCATGGTAGTTGATGAAGTATTCACCTGAATTCCAAATCCACCCATTTACCATCTTTCTTAATACTATAATATATATATTTTTTAATCTTCTTGAAAATGGCTATTGTTCTGTAGCCCGATTTTTCGACATGTCATACAAAAATAATGTAACATTGAGACAACATTAGACAAGAATTGCACAACAACAATAATTAGAATTATAATTAACAGTAATAGAATCTCATATTAAACATTTAAAACGTCTCTCAATATGAACATTTATCTGCAAATGACATGCCACTCATGTCAGCAGACCACTCTAGGTGATATCAGCACTTACATATCTCTTGTTATACCAGGACCATGCGGTGAGTCCATTCACATTGTGCATATTCATATTGTATTGTTTATCATAAAGGGTAGGATAGAAAGTAAACAAACAAGAGAATGAAACAGAAAACCAAAAAATAAACAGAAGTACTGAAACGGCAAACCAGGCAATCTTTTTATCCCCCATGCCACTCCCCTTAACAGATACAGAGGTGTAGTCTTGATTTTATTTTGTTCAGAGAGCAAAGAGCAGTGCATGTGTGTGTGTGTGTGTGTGTGTGTGTGTGTGTGTGTGTGTGTGTGTGTATGAGTCTACCAGAAAGAAAAAAAAGAATATCCACAGCAAACTGTTGACAAGGTATTGCCTCAGTGGCTGCAGTTCTTGTGGTCTGACTCAGTTAAAGTTTACATTCAAATCAAACAAATATCTGTTAGTGTGCAGTCCTTGTATGTATAGTTGTATAATTGTGTCTGTATGACTATGTATGTGTGTGTGTGTGTGTGTGTGTTTGTGTAAGTTTGTTTGCAGGGGGAGGGTAATGTGTAATCTGGGAGAAAGGCATTTAGTCTTTGGGTCTATCCATTTTGACACCAAGTGACGGAGTCCTTATCTGAAGTAAACTTTTTCATTGAATGTCAGCGCTTGAGAGCGTCCATGTTTGTAGTCCTTTGACACTTTGACAAACAGAAGTCCATGTTTGGAGTCCTTTGACACGTTTAAGAGAAAACAGGCATCCAATGTTTGAAGTCCTTTGACACATTTCTTTGTGTGTGTGTGTGCGTGTGTGTTTGCATGAAGTGTGTATGTGTGTTTGCATGTGTGTGTATAAGAGAGAGACAGGGGTCCATGTTTGTGGTCCTTTTGTATTGTGTGTGTGAGAGGGTCCATCTAAAGGGCTGGCTACATTCTTTGCATTCCAGAGTAATAGACATGGGCGTCCGCCATTGCCCTGTGGAGGAGATGACATCACTTATCCAAAGTGTCCCTCAAAAACGTCACCTCTCAGCCGGCCCCCCCTACCCTTCCTCACCACATCCAACATGGCCGCCATGCTCTCAAAAATTTACCACTGCATATTGATTTTTTTTTCTCTTTTAAAGGGAAAAAGTCCTCCCTAGATTTTTTTTAAAATATCAGTTTCTTTCTGATTACATTTTAACACATTTCTGTGTATAGGTAATCAATTTGTATACCATCTTCACACAGAAAAAGCTAATGCTCTCTTAACCAAATCACTCTCCGGTTTGCCAAAAAATTTACTTTGACAACAAAAATGATTTGATTTCAAATAAAGGAGAGACTGATAAAAAAATCAATAGAATGAAATGAGATATATGTAAGACAAGCACTTATCTTTTATATGATTTTTTGTGCTACACAAAAACAAAACAAAAATTTTCTTGCTCAGAGTCCTTTCTCTGTTCTCAGTTTAAACTGAGGGACAAACCCCCCTCTCATTTCCCCCGGTTACCAAGACAACCCCCCCAAAAATGTGAGATCTCAACTGACTGAGGGCCGACACAAAGAGAAAAAAAAGAAAAAACAAAACTTACGAGATAAAAAAAAGAAAGATTGCTATTTTCTTAGCAGCAACATGGATCTGTTTTCTCATTCTAGCAGTCGGGGGGTTAAGAGGTTTGGAAATGACCGGAAGAGGTAGCGATAAAGAGAAATAGAGAGGAAGGTGAGCCAAGAACTAGTGCTAAGCAAGGAATGGATCAGGAAAATGCAAAAGGAAAAGATGAACAAGCAAAAACATGTTTGTTTGTTTTTTTTTAGAAAAAAATTAGAAGTAAATAACAAAAAACAAAACAAAACCCCGAGCCCAACCCTAACTGAAGTATAGGTAAAGAGCCGCGTGCGTCGTCAGCGGTCCAGGGGGCCAGAGTGTGAGAGCACAGGGCTGAGTTGGGGGGCAGAGGGGGGGCACGGTAGGGCCTGACTGTCTGACTGTCTGCCCTCTACTGGCCGGGGTTGAGCACTGCGGGCCTGAGCCTGGGCGCGCGGCCACCATGCGTCTGGTTCTCATAGCCCGCTGCCGGAAAAGAGAGGTAGAGAGAGAGAATAGAAGAGGAGCAGAGGAAAGAAGGGAGAAGAGAGGGAAAAAAGAGGGAGAGGAAAAGAAAGAGGAGCAAGTAGGAGGAGGCAGTTGAGCAGAAAAAGTAGAGATAGAATGAGAGAGAGAGAGAGAGAGAGAGAGAAGAGAGAGACAGCGGCAACGTCATCATGCAGACGCCGCGGTAAACGGGGCGGAGGGGGGTAGGGCCGGCCGGAGAGACAGGTCACAGGTCACTCACTGGGGCCCGTGGCTCCGTGGGGGGGCCTCTAGAGGGCGCTCTCTGAAAGGCACACACACACACAGGAGTGGCTAGTGGGTGTATATTAGAAAATAGTGGTCTCATACTTGGTGTTGGCGCCTCTCTTGGCCTCTTGGTTGGGCTCCACTATCCAGGGGACGTTGGCATGACCCTTCTGGTCCATCGAGGGCTGCTCCATCTGTGGAGGAGAGGAAAAAGAGGGGGATGGTTAGGGATGAGTGGAGAGAGAAAGAGAGTGTGAGAGAGGAAGAGAGACAGAGATACAGAGAAAGAGAGTGAGAGAGAGAGAGTG
>JASCQY010000053.1:13323829-13333944 GCA_030264315.1 Sardinella tawilis | reverse complement strand
GTGTGTGTGTGTGTGTGTGTGTGTGTGTGTGTATACACTCTACCTCTGTGCCATGCTGTCGGGTGGCCTGGGTTGCCAGAGTCTTGATCTTCTCCCTGTAGAGCTGAGCAGCTCTGCTGTTGTATTTAGTGTTGGCCGCACTCGACGTGCTGCCATGCTGGTTGAAAAAGGCCATCTGAGGGGTGAGAGGACGAAAGGAACCGAGAAGAGGAGAGGAGAAGAAAGAGTAAAGCAACATAAATACAAAGCAAGATCAAGATCATTCCCTTGGTCAAACCACCATCATAAACAACACATACTGTAAATCCAAGTGCTCGGTTTGGAGCTCTGTGTATGCACGGAATAAACATTGTCCGATAGAGGAACATTCTAAACAGTCCATAGGGTTCCAGTATCTGCCACATCTGTAGTAATTCATGGAGCTGTCCATTTTAACAGTGTGGAGAACTAGGCTGCTATTTCCAACTGCTAAATTTGTCTAAAGCTTAAGAAAAAAAAAAAAAAAAAAAAACACAATTTAGTGACTGGACTCTTCCGAATTGAATCCGTCTATTCATGACCTCACTGGAAAGTGACGTGGACTGGGAGTTCTTCCCCACCCTGTCCAGCCAAACCAAACAGCGGGCGGGCGAGCGGGCAAGCGGGCTGATACTCACCGCACTGGCATTGCCCCCAACCTGCATGGAGCGCAGCTGGAACCAGGACCAGTTGAAGTCCAGCTCTGTGGACCTGCCAGTGGACACACAGGAACACAGTGAGTAAGTGAGGGCCTCCACACACCAAGCACTAAGCAACACATCTAAATAAATAAATAAAAACCACCAGAGAGAATCGCTCTCTAGAACAAGCAAAAGTGTCATGTACAGTAGGCATGCTCATTTAACTGACAAGAGCCTTGGACGGCGAAGTTTACGGTCATCTTTTATTCATCTGATTGCACACAGCACTCTCTATGAATGTCTCTCATAGAGGCAAGGCCTTTGGCAATCATTGTGACAATGAGAGTCATATAATATAATAACAGCAAACATGACAATGTGTCTCTTGGAGAGACTTTTCAGCATGTACTATAAAGCTTTCATGTAGGACAAGACAATATGAGCAATCTACTGATATACAACAGCTACATGTATGCCAAAATAAGCAACTCTGTAGCTCACCTGATGAAGGTCAGGTGAACACCCAATGACCTGTGAGTTCCAGAGCAGTCAATACACAGAAACACTCCATATGTGATGCTTGCCCAGCTGGGGTTCTTGGCTGAGCAGTCAAAGCATACCTGAGGTGATAGTCATAGTGTTATTTTTTGTGTAAGCCTATTTCTCAATAAAAGGGGAATGGATACCACAGCGTCAACATTCAGCAACTTAGTTTATAGGCTACTTGGAACTACAATTAAATTGTGATGTGTAGGGTACGTTCCCGCTTCCATTTTTAAGACGCGCACGCACATCTGATGGATGAGTCACTCTGTGTCCTGTACGTTAACGTTAACAAAGTTTTACATCGACATGTTTTTGGGACCACAATAACCCAACTCTGTCCACACCATCTTGGTCATCTTCGAGAGAAATCTACCAGCAGCAGGCTTTTGAATGTCTGAAAATCTTGAAATGTTCATTCGGGGAAGAAAAAAGGTGTTTGCGCACGGTGCGTAAACCTTAGAGGCCTGCTTACAAAAGGACAAACTGGATGTGGAGAATGATCTGAAACTTGTTTACGATAGCCTATATGCTACAGGCCTATAAAAAACATGTGGACAACCAATTAGGCTACAATGGAGCTAGCTTCAATAGCCTGGGTGTTTCTGGAAAACACTTAGTGTCCGTCATCCCCAAATTGCAGCGAGTGAAAACAGCTGGAGATGTTAGGGTAGGCTGCCGATGCTACTATGTCTTTACAAAAACACACACACACATATGTATTTTTGTAACATTCCTGTCATCTTCCAATCTCAGGAAGTTTTGGGGACTGTCTTAAGAAAAACAAGTTTGACAAGGTAGCTAATAGCAAAATGTGTAAACCATGGCCACATCCAGTAAAATAAAGCATTGTTTTTCCTCCCAAAAAAATAATTGCGTTCACTTAGCATCAATAGGGTATTTGAGTTTCCATATGGTTCCACCAACATAAGCAGCATCCTGCGAGTTATGGTGCGACGTGTCAGTATCATTTGATACGCTAATTTACTTCCTACTAAGAGAAATACACGCTCAAAATCTTTATAGTTGTCATCTCACCTTATTCGTTGGTATTGAGCGTAAGCGCTTAAATATCGTCGATATTTCCTGCTTGCTTGGTTCAGACATTGTTACACCTGTTGAGAATTCACCTGACAGGCAACTGGCAACTGTCAAAATGTAGCAGTTTAGTTTCCTTAGCCCGACTTTGACACGTAGATGTGAATTTATTTTGGGATTACGCTGATTGGCCAGTGTTTAAAATTGGGCGTGTTCTTTACTCTGGGAATTGTAGTCTCACACTTCAGGCAAGGCAATTTGGAGGACATCTGTTGACATTTAGTCGGCTGCGCCTCTCCTAAACGCCAACCTTATGTCTGGAAAAAAAATGTTAATGTTCGATTAAATAATACGTGAAACAGAGAGAAACTATCTGGTTGATGTGAAACGTTGATTGAATTTTGCGTACTAACTAAAATATAACTGAAATACAGTATAATGTCTGTTTGTCAGATAATAATCCACAGTCAGAACTTGGAAAGAGAAACAAAATTTGAGGCAGGCTTTCCACCTCCTTATGCAATCATGCACAACATGAAGACAGATGTCACTAGGTCAACACATTCTTGATTCATTTTATTATTCGCCACACTGTGGGACATTTTTATAAAATCCATATATTTTGGAGAGGACCATCAATCTGCCAATGCACAACAGATTTTTTTATGCTCACTTCCCCCAAAGGCAGATATTTTCTTTTACATTCAGTGTCACATTGCCAAGACTAATAAGCTAATTGTTTTGTCCTGGTTATCCATTAAATTATATGAGCCCATTCCAGTCAAGGCTCTTATAGTAAATTCATTAATGCATTAACACATAGGTGTGAAGGTGTGTATATTATTTAAACTTCATATGAAATACAGCACATTGCAGTCCAATTATGTCAGTAAAATAACTCAAGTTCAACAAAAATAGCCTAAGGAGGGCCAAAATTAGCCTACTACCTGTCATGTTTTGATTCACAAACAATTCCATGTCCCCTGTTCATGCAAAGCTATGTTGCAAGTCTTGGGGAAAAAAGCAAAAAGGCAAAAAAAAAAAAAAAAAAAAAAAAACTCTCCTCATGATCACAAAAGTGTCAAACTGAACTGTGTGGTAAATTAAGTTTTATTTAATTACTTAGGTATTTCAATTAAGGCGGTCTTTAATGTAGGCCAATCTCACTGGTCAGATAGTCCAAGAATCGTGTTTTTCTCTGACTATTGACAATATATATAGATTTTTGGGGGTCATTTTGTTTCACCTTGACAATTTCTCTGGCAAAACCAAAATGAGAAACAAAACAAGAAAAATCATATATACAAATGTTACAAAACAACAAATTCATTTGACCGCAGCAATAAAATATTCAATAATTATACAAACAGATTTAAGGAAAAAAAAAAATCACAGCATTCATCCATCAACACAGCCTTTAAAGACAGCTGATAAATTAACAGTCTTCCATTTCAAAGTAAAAGTCTTGTTTCTAGTTTTCAATGCGTTTTTTGTTCATAAAGGTCTGTTGCTATTTACATGCAAGGAGAATACTACAGATTCAGAACAAGACTTCTGTTCATTTCAATTGTGAACCAATATGTAATCATCTTAGCCATTTCAATGGCATATGGCTAATGCTAACTATACGAGGCACTAGTATGAGCATCCTCCTGTGGAATTGTAGGCAAAGTCCAGTGCAGGGTTCAATAAAGTTGATGCTTCAAGTGAATAACAAAAAAAATGTTTTATACCCATGCCTGTCTTTTCAACCAAACCCTAAGAACATTCAGACTATTTCGAAATAACAGCAATATAGTATAGCTCCAACCAACCCAGAAAACCAAGAACTGAAATAGTGAGTTATGTGTGTGTGTATATATATATGTGCCCTCTGAAAGCGGCCCTAATAAGTTAACCGAGCTCGGAGGACAGGATTCAAACCCTCCCCTGCTAGCCTGCCATCACACAAATACAATCGATATGTGAGAGGCTACAATCAATTACTCGTGCCAGTCAGGCCCCTGTCCCCAGGATAAAAATCTGATTGTGACTGTTTCCTCTTTTCAACTTTATGAAAACTAAAAGTCTGTTCATTTAAAAACGGAATGAAATCAATGGCAAGTAAACTACAGAAATAAGATAATCGCATTCTAGCCACTGGGTTGACCATTCCAGTTGATACAGATGTACAATACCTTTCATATCCCAATGTTTTCTTCCTTAGATAGTATGTTTTGGCCAGTGCTGTTTAACCTAAAAGAGGTTAGATTATTCTCCCAGAAAGTCGTGCCATTTGTTAAGGCAAAAAGTAAAGAATATGCAAGTGTAATCTTTAAGCAGAGCTTTCCAAGGTGACATTACTCCAGCTCCAAGATACTGAAGGCCAAGCAGTGTAAGGCAAGTTGGATATGCGACAGAAAAACTAAATTCAGCTTGTTCAGCATGCTAGCCAAAATGCGAACCTTCAGAGGGAAGTCAGTGAAAAAATGAATCATAAAAATACATACTCTGGGGGAATCATAAAATCTGAAATGTACAAGGCTTCAATTTGTCAATGGCATGCATGGCTACTTTTCTCGGCTCATTTTCATCCAGCATCATCAACTGTTTTCTATGACGCAGCAAGTGAGACAGCTGTGGAGGGGTGGTGATGACGACAACGCAGATATAATATTGCTCTCGAGAGGCTAAAGGTACAGGTAGGTTCTGTGTGTGATTTTCAGCTATTTTCTTCCCCAATGGCTTGGATGAAACCTGGTGATCTGGTGGTCTTATTGTTTTGTTGATATATGATGTTTGAGTTTACGTGAGCTTTTTCTGTAAGTTATCGGGATATCTGACGACGTATGTACGATAAGACACTCAGCAATAACACCAGAGATGACTATAATTTGATGTCTCCCTGCTTCTCAATGCAGCATGTTCAGTTCATATCCCACCAGGTGGGGGCACTAGTGAGCAGTCCTTGGATTTGGATTTGACTTCTACCCCGTTATATATGATATTCTTTCTCTCTCTCTCTCTTTCACTCTCGTTCCTTTTCCCTCTTCTCCCATTCTTTCCTTCGTTTTTGTCTGCCTCGCTACTCCATGTCCTCCACGTAGTTAGCTGGGTAAAGTCCCACAGTGCCATCCTTCAGTCGGCCTTTACACCACCCCTGTTCATCTTCCGCTCCAATCTTAATGAATTCATCGCCTGAGAGTGAAAGAAGGAATGAGAGAAAGAGAGAGTAAAAGAAAGAAAGAAAGAAAGAAAGAAAGAAAGAAAGAAAGAGAATGAAAGAAAGAATGTCATGTACACATCATCTACACATTCTTGCAAAAGATTCTTTAAACAAAATGCTTTAGATATTGGTCTTGTTACACATAAAATGCTTTGTCTAAAGTGATCACGAATTGCCACTTATGATTACAAATTTTCTTTACACAGCAAAAGAGCATACCAAGGACAAATTTTAGAACAAGAATGTAAACCACCATATAGACCATTTTTAACAACAAAAACAAAAACATTGCTTAAATCTTCTATTTCGTTTCCACCACTTTTCCTACATAACTTAATAGGAATGTTAAAATGGATGATGCCCTGTGGGAACGGCTAAACGAACCCTCTTGAAACAGTCTGTAGATCCCCTTCTTGGTCGTTACCTGATTTGAAGCTCAGCTCGTCCTGCTCTTGGCCCTCGTAGTCGTAGAGGGCCTTCACCGACACCGAGATGGCGGGAGACGCAGGCTCGTCCTCGAAGGGGTTTCCGGTGCCATTGCCGTTGGCGTTCGCGTCCCCAGCAAAGGGGTTACCTGCCTCTTCGTCCGACCAGTCCTGGGTTTTATCCCCGCTGCTGGCACTGTTGTGGCCAAAGAACCAACACAAACAGACACATACAGACATACACACAGTTAGGCTCCAAAACAGTCAATCAATCGATCAGTCAATCAATCACGTGTATCACCACGATCCATTTTGAGCTGTCAGTGATTGGACATCCAACATGCCAGGCAAGAGTAGCGGGAACCAGGAAATAATAAGAGTTAGACAGGAGCATGACGAAGAAAACAAAAAAACACCTTTGTGAATAAAACATCATACACACACACACACACACGCACACAGAGCACAACACCACAGAGACCGCTCTAAATCCCCCACTGCACAGTGAACTCCTCACCCTTTTCACCAACTATAATGGAGGTAGCTTGCAAGGGTAAAGGTGTCTGTTTTTGCTAGAGGATTTAGGAGTCATGTTATTACCACAAAAAAAGCTGAACAGGACCACAGACATACATCATGATGTGAATAATGACACAGACACACACACACACACACACACACACACACACAGACCCACAGACACACAAGCACACACACTCACACACACAGCCTTCGCCATATCCCATGAGCACCTGGGGTTCCAAAAGGCAGCATCACCCTACCACCACCAGCAGAGGGCAGCAGCTCCAAACAAGTTCCCATGGCGACCACACACACACACACACACACACACACACACAAACACACACTCACTCCCATACACCCACCCACCCACGCACACACACATACACACCAACACAAGACACTTAACACAGTAAAGGCCTTGTTGCAGTCGGACCCGTCAGGCTGAGAAAACCCACCTCAAATATAGATGAGCTTCTTCACACTTTGAGGTCTGTGTGTCTCTTTCTAACTCACAGTTTGTTTACTGGGCCGGAACTATTCAACTGCCAACCATCCTCACCCCCACCCCCTCGAATCTTCTAGCACTCTCTCTCTCTCTCTCTCTCTCTCGCTCTGCTCGGCCCTCTCATTCACTAATGCTCATGAGCTCTCCTTGTGTCCGTGTGTTTTGATAGCTCTGCTTGTTAATTGGCTCTTCTCACGAAACTAGGAGGCAGGGCGAGGAGGGATGGCTTGAAGCTGTTGCTTCTGCCAGTCAAGGGTTGGCGGGGAAACAACACCGCGGCTCTTGCTCTACGTCTCTCTCTCTCTCTTTCTCTCTCTCTCTCTCTCTTTTATGTGATCTTATTTTTATTTCTAACTGTTCTCTGCATTTTTACTTGTTAAGCACATTGAACTGCCTCTGTGTATGAAATGCGCTATATAAATAAAACTGCCTTGCCTTGCCTTGCCTCTCACACACACACACACACACACACACACACACACATATCTGTTGCTAATGGGAGGTTACACAGTAGTTATCAGCTATCAGACGACAGACGTGCCGATGGCCACACTGTTTGATTGGGTAGATGTGAAAGCGCCAATCGTCCTCTGTTCCGGAACAAAACAAACTTTTCCAGACTGCTTGGACGGGGTGATCTCAGCTCCTCTCCAGTCGAGAGCAGTTTGATTATAGTGTGAAAGCTATCGCACCAGTTTAACAGCATTGCTCTCGTTTCAAGTGTACAGGCCGTACATTTGGGTTAACCAATAAGATATTTCACTTGTAGTGCTTTTGTGGTAGATGTCCAAATAAGGTTTTGTAACGGGATAGGCCTACTGTTTGTGTTGCCATTAGTGTAGCCTAGCCAGGGTTAAGCGTGGGTGAGTTAGCCTAGCGTGGGTGAGTTAGCCTAGCGTGGGAGAGTTAGCCTAGCGTGGGTGAGTTAGCCTAGCGTGGGTGAGTTAGCCTGGTGTGGGTAAGTTAGCCTAGCATGGGTGAGATAGCCTAGCGTGGGTGAGTTAGCTGTGCTCCACCTCCTGTCCAAACCATGAAGGGAAAGCAGGAGGGAGACAAGTAGGACCAGTCCAAACTTTGGGCCAACTAAACTAACTGAGCATAGCGTTAGCAAAGATGGTGGATACTCAGGGTGATGATGGCTGTGTGTGTGTGTAGGTGTGTGTGTGTGTATGTGTATAATAATAAGGGAAACTGCCACTGTGATGACCAGTTCAAACTTTCGGCCAACTGAACTAACTGACCATCACATTAGCAAAGATGGTGGATACTCACAGAAAGATATTTCATGCTAGTTCACTAGGGTTGCCAACCGTCCCGTATTGCCCGGGATTTCCCCAATTATGGGTAATATTGATTTGTCCCTTCAGGGACAGCCCCTTTCCCGTATTTTAATCACAGCCTCGTCAGGCCAAAAGTTGTGTTAAATGTTGCTGGGAATTGGATGGCAGACATCCGAAGTTTCCTGGATGCTCAATGGGTCTTATGTATTTAGATAGTGTCTTATGCATAGATAGCGGTTTGCCAATAGCCTTTGAAATGTCCCCTTCTATTGCGCAGATTCTTATTGAGTGGGAGAAGCGGTAAGCAGTGCATGTGAGGTAATGTAATACCGCGTTGTATAAAATGTCCAGATAACATGTCCAGTTCGTGAGTTTTTATGAGTTTTTGATCGTCAACTACTTCAGTTCTATTAATTATAGAGTTCCAAAAATCGCACATAATGTTTGTTAGAGTGTCCATTTTCGTAATTTAAAAAAAAGCCAGAAAACGTAATATTACATTTTTGGCACTCAGCGCACGGGAGATAAAAACGTAAAATGATGTTTTTGGCACTCAAAGTGTTACAATGAAAGCTTGTATTCTTGTATACTCATTTCATGCGCATTTTTACTGTGCTTGTTTACAGCTCAGGAGAGTTGAACTCTTAAGCTCATGCATGGCCTGAAGGCAATTTTAAAATGGCGTCGGGGCCTAATTGCGTCTGCATTGGAATGTACAAACCCAATTCCAACAAAGTTGGGACGCGATGTAAACTGTAAATTGTAAATAAAAAATAAATGCTATAATTGTCAAATCATACAAGCAACATACATGCTGGACAGTAGCCCAAAAGCAACATATCAATTGTTAAAACTATAACATTTTGTTATTAAATGGGCTATTTAAGAACATTTCAAATTTAGGGCCAGCAACATCTCTCAAAAAAGTTGGGACGGTGTCAATAAAAGGCAGCAAAAGTTGATAAAGACTAAAGATAAAACAAAGGAGGACACTTCACAGTTAATTCCATAAAATGACAAGATGATTTTAAATTAAAAGAGCATTCTTTTTTGTCCTAGACATGATTTCAGCAGCTCAACGGGAAGGTGTCTTCTTCATCATGTTTTCCTTGTAGTTACTGTATGCTTAAAATGCGACAGATCTGGACCGCAAGACAGACATTTTAGCTACACTGTTGGAATTAAGTAAAGAATGCAGTGTACCCTCATTATCTGCCAATATTTACCTGCCTTCATTTAAAATATAATGTCTGATAGGCTACTTATGCTGTTCAAAATCTCTCTCTCCCTCTATATATATATATATATATATATATAATTTAGCATACATTTTAGCATTTAGCATTTACTTCCCCCAAAACAATAATTTTGCCTGGTTTTAACAGCTGATATGTTGTCTTTGCATCATTCTCTATAAAATATATGGCTTCCAGGTTTTGAAAATTATAGTATTTTGTTTTTATTCACATTTTAAAAACGTCCCAACTTTTTTGGAATTGGGTTTGTATGTAGCCTAGATCAAAGTAATGAAGTAATGAAGACTGGCTGATGACAGCAGGGTTAGATGACAGAGTGCTACAGAATGTAATAGAGTTGAGGGTTAGAAAACTGTTCTAAAATCCTGCGCGACAATCCCATAGAAATGGCTTGTTTTCTATCAAATTCATGTATATTTTCTATTTCCGACCATTTGAGATGAAGTTAATAATAACGTTGTTATTACACACAATTACACTCACACTCACACACACACTTACTGTCCAGTCACACTCACACTCATACACAAACACACACACACTTACACTCACACTTACACTCACACTTACACTCACTCTCACACACAGATGGTACCTCCACTGCTATCAAACCATACAGCTCCAACTAGAGTGTATGTGTGTGTGTGTGTGTGTGTGTGTGTGTGGGTGAGAGCGTGAG
>JASCQY010000053.1:13281710-13292518 GCA_030264315.1 Sardinella tawilis | reverse complement strand
CTGTAGGTGGTCACCAGCACATATAGCCTCAGGTCAAACTTCTTCCCCCCAATGAGTAGAGGGTTATCGATGTACAGGGAAATAACATAGGCCTCTTTGCCACTCGATGCTGCCATGAACCTATGGGAGCATCAGAGAAAGAACAAGCAAACGACAAATTTGGTCAGAAACATCTGGCCTCCTGCTTAGTACGGATATGTTATTATGACACATCTGTTCCTAATTGTTCCTCTCCCACAGGACTGTGAGAAGACAACAGGCATGCCGACAATGGCCAAATGAAATAATGTAATAACACAACAGAATTTCATATAATGTATTAATCATTAGCATATCTGGCATCTCGCCTTTCCCAGCTGTACTGGACCCAGAGCTAGTATGCTAACAGCTCCATACATGCAAATATCATGCAAACAACAGCACACATAGAATCTTTGCTACCTAGCAGTCATTGCTACCTACCACCTGTGCTAAGTTGCTAATGTGTCAGAGATGTGGCAGAACAGGAAGTAAACTAGGGATATGGGTAGATGTAGAGTGGATGTTGTGTGTGAGTGTGTGTGATTATGTGTGTGTGTGTGTGTGTGTGTGTGTGTGTGTGTGGGTGGGTGTGTGGGTGGGTGGGTGGGTGTGTGGGATGTCAGGGACAAGAAAGTTTTTTTTTTCTTTTACGTTGATGTCCTGCTGTCACGAGACCACTTCTTAATCTGTGAGAGTTTGTTGATGAGGAAGATGCCTTTCCCCTGTGCCTTCCCACACGGCTTCATGATCCACGTGCTGGACGGACTCTTCCGGAACTCCTCCACAAAGAGGTTGTAGTCCGCGGGGAGCATGAATGTCACTGGGACAAAGTCTGCCAAAGGAGGAACAAAGAGGAAGATGAGGAAGAGAAGCAGAACACTGGAAATAACACAAAGTGTTGCAGATACTGTAGACATGATTTCAAAACAGACTGGGAGGATTTGTTTGTTTCATGTCACATCTCCCCAACAATTGCTACAGAATGCAAAAAAAATGAAAACCCAATTATCATGGACTATAAATATAGAACTATTGGGGACTATATATATACTAAATACTACATATACAACTACTATATGGGAACAATCACATGCACTATAATAAGATTACCTTATTACTTACAAATTGCAATTACTGTAGTGCCAAATGGGTGCATTTGCAAAACTTGGCACCTACTAAAATGGCACCTACTTTGTGTGCATTTTACCCAGATGAAAGCACTTGTCATTTATACGCTACACACCTAAATAGGTGTATTTCCCATTCTCGTCCTTCTCCGCCAGAGGACTTCCTTCCTTCTCCAGTTCCTTCCGGTAGCGTTTAATGTTTTTGATCATGAGGTCCTTCCTGGTGAGCTCATAGTGGTTGGGGAAGTGGTTGACCATCTGCTCATCTGAGAGGCGGTAGCCAGTATCCACACTGAATACATTCCTGATGGTCTGAATACTCATCCTGAAAGAACAATATATCAAATACATATTAACCACATTTGATATTTACTTCTGTTTGAACATGCAGTAGCTTGATGTTGTACCAGTACATGAAAAGGCATTATTGAAAGACCTGGGTGTTGCCTACCAGTAGAAATTCCAGTCCTCGCTTTCAGTGACCTGGAGCCATCCCCTCTTCTCGAAATTGTTGATGAGCACAGATTTTTCAATGTCTGTCACCCACTTCACCTTACCAGCCATGGCACCAACCCGGGCTGGAACACACCATCCTCCACATCACTAGTCAGTTTACACCAAAGCTAAGTGTATAACGATTAGCATCACTACTCTGGTGTTGACTATTCGGGCGTAAGTGTACAACTACATGAGATCTCATAGTTTGAGCAATTTAGACAGTAGCACATTGTATAATCCACGACTCCCATTTATAACGACAATGAAAAGAAACTAAAACCAGTGGTGATGCTGTCATACCCGTTTCTCGGATGTGGGTGATGTGATGCGATCATCAACACCTTCCTTCACAGATGCATCTGCAGAGAGGAGTATTTTCATCCAGTGAAATTAACGCTTGAGAAAGGGCCTTACCGCAAACGACGTCATGCGACACCAGTCGATTAGTTCATCTCATGCATGAAATGCAATGATATTTGCAAAAATGCTGTGCAACGGTGGATGCTAGTTGCTGTCTTGATTTATTGATCGTCAGACAGCAGAGATGAGTACGCAAATGGTCCACTTCCGGGTTAATAACCTAGCAACCGTGGACGCACACATGTCAAAGTGAATTTTGCGTTGCGCAACATCCCCGTAGGGGGCGCAATAATGGGTGCATGCTTGCAGCTTGATCAAAAAGTGGTAAACAATCATGAAACTATAAACAATCATAAAATGATGAGCAACAATGAAAAGAGTAGTTAGTGGATAAGGACGTACATACAAGAATATCACTTGTGGGTGTAGTAAATATGCCTCTTGCTGTCAAGTTGAGAAAAGTCATGTTATACTGTCTCCACACAAGTCTGAGCCGTTTAGCCCTTCTCCCTGTCTATGGTTTAGCCTAGGTAGATGTCACCCTCTACTGGATATATCTGGCAACAACTACCCGGACTTCCTGGCTATTACCATGGGCGTGGTGGTAAAGTTGACATCATTCCATTGTGGCAGACACCTGAAAACAACCGGATTAAAGGACGCTGCTGTAAGTGCTATTTTATATCATTTAAAACAGTGCAAAACCATATTTAATTAAAAAAAATAATTAATAAACTAATGTAATCATATTGTTTGTTCCGTAGGGCGGCGTTCACTTTAATCTAAACAATCTGGTAAGATGGACTTTGTTTTATTGTAGCCTTGCACCTGTCTGTTGTTGACAGACTGGTTTTGGGGACTTTTTTTTAATGCAAATAGGATATCCAACGTTATGGCATTTTGATGGGGAAAAGTATAACTAAATAGTAACAGTATTGTTTTTATGTTAAGATTTCTACCAAATGTATATACAAATTGCTTTCAACGGTTTATTCAAAATGGCCATATCTCAATGTCACCTTTTGTTTGAGTTGGTGATAAGGATGACATCACCCTTATGTTTTGATGTGCCCATCAGTGCAGGCTGATGAAACTACTTTAGGCTTCTTTTATTTATTTATACAAGAAACATACATGATGTTCAAAGCAATTGAATTTCTTTTTGTGTGTGTACCCGGGTGTTTTGTGTTAACACATATTTCAATATTTTGTGATAGACTGAAGACCAATATTTGGTTCAGCTTTTTTACCACAAGCTAGACTAGCCTACGGATTTCAGTCTTGTGATATATTTTCCATTATATCCAGGCTTTTATTTTAGCACTGAGATTTGCAAATTAAGTTTCATTTGGAAGTTTGACAAATTATTTGCATCAAAATTCTGAGTTTGTTTGTATGTACTTTAGTTTGTCTGTGTGTTCGAAACAGAGAGAGAGAGAAAGAGAAAGCAAGAGAGAGATAGAGAGAGAGAGGACACGGCCTGTTAACCTGCATGTGCATAAGTGAATTGTGGTATCAGCAATGGAGAGGGGTTTGAGTTTAAATGTATGCAAAGTCAGACAGGAAGGAGCTGAGCAAGGGGGCTCACGTTTCGGGAGTTCTGAAACTGTTGAGCTCCCTGGAGAGATGAAAAAGACAAGAAAACAGACAAAAAGGGACATAGAGAGAGAGCGAGAGTGAGAGAGAGAGAGAGAGAGAGAGAGAGAGAGAGAGAGAGAGAGAGAGAGAGAGAGCGCACAGTTGTTATGTGAGGTCATTGTTTTAACCCGAGGAGAGCTTCAGGTGGCATGTCTCCATGGAGATACACCTGTAGTCACGTGCCTTTGTGTTTACATAAGGTAACTGGGCAGTTGGAACTCACGTGGCGTATAACTCCCTCCGTCTCACTCACATTCACACACACACACAAACACACACTGTCCACATGTTGATAAAGATCACATAAGAACAGCCAACACACCACCCACGCAGCCTTTCATCTACACCCACACAAAGATGGCTCTAAAAAAAAAAAAAAAAAACACTGTTCCACTGTACATGCCATTTACCCACATTTTTTTTTTTTTTTAAATTTCAGAAAACAAAATGGTGGAGCACACAACACAAACAGCAGAAACCATGACTCCTCAGGCTGGTCCTGTAGAGCTAGATGGTCATGAACTGACCACAAGGTACAAAACTATATTTTGAAATAAATAAAGGTTAAATTTCTTATTGGTATAATTAAAATATTTCTTAATATGAGAAGATTTTTATCTCATTATTTTCATTAATGGTGAAGAATGACATTTGTAGGACATTGCTAGTAATATCAGGTGAGATTTTTGACATGTCTGTGTGTGATGGAAGGTCTTGGACTGGCAGGGATGCCCGGGCCATTGGTCGGCAGCTGGCCCAGATAGGAGACCAGCTAAACCAACGCTGGACCCACCTGCTGCCCAACCAATGGCTACTGCAGCTCCTGGACAGAAGAGCGAGCATTTTTATCAGAGCCAGTGTCTACAGGTGAGCAGGGTTGTGGAATTTGATAATGTATAATTTCCCAACAATGTAATAGAAATCTCCTCATGACTCCCTAAAACGTTTTATAACTTCCCGATTAATCTAATACAGTGCATTTACAAATACTGTAATTATAGCCATACCACATTAACAGGTTCAACCAGGGTCTATTCAGCATACGCACACACACTCACTCACACTCACGCACACAGCCACACATACACACACACCTACAATGATTTCAGATACACTTTTCCAGTGGCTGATTTTGGTTCAGAGGTCTCAGTGTTTCAGTGGATACATTTGATAACCTGTCATGGAATGCAAATTCATGTTCATCATTTCTTCCAGGCGTTTCTTTGTGACTAAGGGAAGGAGTCTCAGGCATGTCTTTGCTCTGGGCAAACTGTGGCTGACTCCTCTGGTTTACAACCAGCCTGTCTGGGTAAGGACTAACATTACAAACATACAGTACACACCCAAATGAACACACAGTCACAGACAGACAAACACACACACAACTGTAAACTACTTTTTCCTATTTAAGCCATGCAAGGTCTAACTAGCATTATGGAGACAAATTTTTACTTTTCAATTTTACTCTCCATCTCCAGAAAGTAAAAGAAAATCCTTCTTTCCTTGTATCCTTGTTTGGACCTCTTTCCAATACAAAACCAACATGAACTTCCATTTAGCCAAGCTCTCTGTCTAACCCACACAGGTGTCCGATTTGTGTCCTCTGGGGCTGCGCTGGACAACAGGTCTGCTGGTGTCCGCTGCACTACTGACCACTGCAGCTGTCTGCATTGCACTCTGGGAGCTAAGAATGGATTGACCTTTGGCACAGATGGGCTATAAGCTGGCCTTAGCCCTCAAATAGTTGCTCTGGTTTTGTTTTTATATGAGTAATAATAATTGAATATATTTAATTTTTGTTTTTCTAAATATTCTTTCTTACATGGAAAACTGAATGGTATTGAAGTGCTGGCTCACGACTGTGTTTTTATACTGCATGTACATCAGAGTGTTTTGATGCGGCTGTTACTGGTCTACAGCCTGGTTGCCGAGGGCAAAGTCTGTTGCTAAGCGAAGGACAACGGCTGCATTTGTCTCCCTCTTCCATGCTTGTTGTCATCAAGCAGATTCATCTGTTTAAACATCACGGAAGCTGGACTTTCAATCCCATACTAATTTCAATGTGATTTGAGACATTCATTTAAATTTGAACGATTTCAATAAAAAATTGCTTTAAAAAAAAAAATCTGTTGTCCCCTTTTCTCTTCAAAATGTATTTCGAGCTCCATACATACAGGACATACAGAATTTCTGAAATAAAAAAAATCAGTTTATTGTACAGTACATACACTATTAATTAACATTCACATGCAGATTATTTTACCGTGTATGTGTGTGTGTGTCTGTCTGTTAGTGTCCGTGTCTGTGTGTGTGTGTGTGTCTGTTCATGTGTACTGTAGGTGTCTCTTTAGTGGGGTAGTTAGGTGTAAAAAAGACATTGCTTTTATACATACACAATCTGTCCTTCACTAGTCCTCAGTCACAGTTACGTCCACGTGCGAGTAGTTCCGGTACGCCTTCATGTTGCATTTCTGTAGCGTGGCCCCGAGCTGTTTACCAGGGCCCACCTCGTAAGTGTGCGGGAACGCCGTCCCCTCGGCACGTTCGTAGATCTCGTGCAACGTCTGCTCCCACTTGACCGGCGACACCAGCTGCTTGAGCAACAGCCGATGCACGTGCTTGTCTTGCATGTAGCGCTTGCCATCCACGTTGGAGTGGACGGAGATCTCGGGCCGTCGTACTTCCAGACCTTTGAGGGCGGCTCGCAGTGGCTCCACGGCCGACTCCATCAGCGGCGTGTGGAAAGCACCGCTCACTGGAAGACGCCGCGTGCGCATGAAGTGCATCTGTCGTGAGTTCTTCTGCAGAAAGTCCAAGGCCTGTGTGTGTGTGTGTGTGTGTGTGAGTGTGTGTGTTTGAGGGTACAAGAGAGAGGCAAATGCAGAAAAAAGGAGAGCATTTAGAGAAGGAGAAAATGACAAAGATTAAATGTAATTCTTATCAGAGATGACATAGGATATGGAGGCCTGTGTGTGGCACACACATTCTGACTATTCAAATTCTAATATAAACTAATATAAATATTCAAAACACAAATATAAACTGTAAATCTTACTACAAATATGAAAATAAAGAAACGAACATCCACAAGAAGCCTTACAGTATCAGTCTTTTACAGCCCTGCCAGTGTCATAAAATAAGTAAAGTGTGCATGTAAATAATGATGTAAATATCAGTATGTACTGCATGAAGGACGCTGCCCAGATGAGGCCCTACAATAACAAGTGGGAAACCTTCACGACCAACATTAGAGAATGTTGGAAATCCCATGAAGGACGCCATACTACCCAGCAATGACCATCTATCAGGGTAAAGATAGTTGGCCTTTATTATTATTGGCAAATCCCAATGTCCCATTAAGCCCTAAACCCTTAACTCTTTCCCCGACAGCCCATAGAGAAATTAGTACGTAGGTACTGATGACATAACTGAATAGTTCTACCCTTTCCATGTAAAGAAAACACACAAAATTGTCCCTGAGTGTCAAGGGAAGTCTAAGCCAATCACACAAATTGTTACATACTGGATTCTGTAACATATATTACTACTGGTTGGGTATAATCTCTATGTGTTAGTACATCAACCGCAATTCCCTTATTTTCAAGATGACAACCAATGTAAAGCACCTGAGATTGAGTGGAAAAAACCTTTGTACATAGTTTTCTTGAGTTGATTGTAACAAATAATCATGTTTAGGGATATATATAGCCAAATAATTATCAGTAGATGGCAAGTGACAAGAGAAGGTAAAGTAGACCATCAAGTTTTGAGTACCAGCTAAATTCAATTATATTTCAACGCAATTCATTGGTAATTTGCGCCATGTACATTATTTCAAAATGTGTTTTTAGGGCTTGCTTTCATCCAATTGCTACCAAATTTGGTATTTCTTTAGCCAATAGGTATATACAACTTTCTACTATTTCACTTTTTTATATCTGCAAGACTTAAGCTGTAAATGGCTGTAAATAGTAAAAAATAGTGTCAGGAATATATAATTTGTATGCAAATATATGCTGATTAGTAAATCTAAATATATAAATTCCATGAAAGACATATACTGTATTTGTGTTGCCCAAGTATTTGGCTTCAAAAAAAAAAGAGATGGTTTCCTTGACATATGAGTGGGTTACCCACATTTTTGCCCTGTCGGGAAAGAGTTAAAGTCTATGTCAGGGTACTCACTTAAGGCTCTGGTTGACCCTGGTTGAGTTTTAGGCAACCAATCAGCGAACAGAAATTGAAAGAAGAACCAACAGCTTTCAGACAGCAAATTACCCAGTGCCCACCCACCATGAAGTAAAGGCATGCCTATTGGTCCAGACTCTTTTGCGCAAAGTGAAGTAAAGTGAAGTGAAAGAGTCTGGTTTACCAGGCTTGTGAAAAGTGACTGCAGTGTGTGTGTAGCCTACCTCCTGATGCCCAGCGATGACCCTGCCGTCAGGGAAGAGATAGTTGGCCACCATGCAGACTGGTTTCTGGATGCCCATGGACATGCAATGTTCTCGGGCCAGCAGACAGGCCTGGTTGTACTTCGCCTGAGGTTTGCCAATGACAGACAGCATGCCGCTTGGCGTCTGCTCCGAGGCTGCCTGCATAGCCTCGGCTCTCACCTTCACAGCATATAAAGCTGGAAAGTACATACATACACACACACATACATATACACACACACACACACACACAAAGCAAGAGAAGTATTAGGTAGTTGAAGACATAGGTGAAGATATTCTGTGAGGTCGCAGAGTCATTCTGTCATTCATTTCCATTTTCATCATCACAAACCTTCTGCGAAGTCCATAGCACCCGAGAAAACCAAGGCAGCAAATTCTCCAACACTAAACCCTGCAGCAGCAACGCAGTTCTCTATGGCCTGGGGGCGTTGAGATATTGTGGTCAACATGTTGTACATTTCGGCCATTGATTCACAAAGGAGCATAGGCTACTTACTGTGGTCAAAGTGTAAAGGGTGCCACACACACATAACGTTTCTAAAGTTACTTACGTCTGGATTTTCGTCATTTAGTCTCTCAACCGCTGCAAGCGACGTCACGAACACAGCAGGCTGACAGTGAACTGTTTTCATGAGATCTTCCTCGGGTCCGTTAAGACACAGAGAAAGCAAATCATAACCAAGTATTTTCCGAGCCACCGAGAACATATCCTGAACAGCTCCGTATTTTAACAGTCCTCGTCCCATACCCACAAACTGACTGCCCTGACCGGGAAAAAGGAGAACCGACATCTTCCCCGGGTCTTTTTTGAGTCTCTTTTCCTTCTCTGGAACATCAGTCGATAGGTCATGAGATGTTATGTCGGGCATTGTCTCTTTTCCTTTTTCCGAGCCATGAACACGAACACCGTTTGACAGTTGTCTGACTTTATGCAAGGAAAACTTCCAGAGACAGGTTTGTCTACCACCGAGTCTGAGACGTAGTCCAAAATACATGGTTAAAAGATAGCCTACCACCGACCGAGTAAATGGTCATGGGTTGTCAGCATTTTCGCTGTGCGAACCACTCCATTATGTCTTCAATAACGTTACAAAGCTAAATTAACGTTACCTCACTTTGGATAGCAAACAGCACTACATACACACCATGGGGTGAAGCAAGGGCGCCGCCATGTTGATTCTTCTTTTGTTGTAGTTGACAGACTGTTGATCAGTCAACCATAAATCAAACAGCGCCATCTAATGAGATCATTGCAGACAGTCTTGCAATTTCAGTCATCATTCAGACTTGAACCACAGTAGACATTTGGTTTATTAGCCCATTTAGTTTGTGTAATGACAGGGCATTGTAATACAACAAATGTTTTTTTTTTTTTTTTTAATATAAATTATTTTATTCATTTCATTTTATTCAATATAAATGAATGACAGGGTAAAACTAGTCAATTTTCTCACAATGCTTGTATATCCTCATATTTACCCTATAGCATATAATCTCAAGAGACTGAGATTAAATATATTAAATAATAAACTCAAGGTGCAAATACACTCAAATAATCATAACAGCATTTCCACAGAAAACCTTTTTTTGTCACGTCCATGATGCCATTAAAATACCATGGTACTGATGTGAATGATACATGAAATGTAAACATTAGCCTAGTGATTTTCGGCTGTAGGAATTAGGTGGAAAAAATTGTGTGAAACATTTCACATTATCATTAAAATCATACAAATATGCTATTTTATTGCTGTTTTGAACGTGACAAAAAGTAAATGTTTCATAATGATTCATAATGCAACAACAATTAGTGTTGACACTGTTGCCGAACATCCTATGATAACTATAAACTGAGCACAGAAGTGTCTTTGATTTCTTGGATTCCAATTTGCAGTCTCTCAGGCCAAGAAATGTTATCGTTTCAAGGCAGGCTGCAAAAAAAACAAAAACAAAAATAAAACTGTGGCAGTGGGTAGCCTAAGTAGCACTTTCAAAATGTGTGTCAGTCCAAAAAAAGAAAAGAAAAAAAAAAGAGAACAGTGCTACAAAGGTGTATCCTCAATCTTGAAACTTGAAACCCTTTCAACAACCACTCTGAAAGTCCAAGCCTTGCTTCCTCAAACTGCAATGCAACAGGAACATACAGTAGACTACATCATGCATCCTATCCTGAGAGGGTGGACAGCTTATGGGTTGTCAGGCTCCATTTCTAAGAGATGACGAACACTCTCACTGCCTCTTGTGGTCGATTGGCAGAGGTCCTGGGGTTGAACTGGCTCACAGAAGGGAGCTAGTCCACCTCACTGTCCTCCTCCTCCTCCTTTTTGAGTGTCGCTTGGACCTTGGTGAGAAACTCATTGCTGGTCAGAGCCTGGCCCTGCAGGGGGCAACCGGGGGCTGGAGAACGACGCTCGAACCGATCTGTGGATTTTAAAAAACAGCAAACAAAACAAAAAATGCTGATGCTGATACCCAATTTCGCAATTTCGATTCCTTTGTATGTCTAGTACATGTGAAGAAATTGCCAAATAAAACTGGCTTGACTTGACTTGATTCACTGCATCTACCATTCAAACAGCATGATACTTCTGGTCTCTCTTTTTTTTCTCTTCTCTTCTTTTGTGTGTGTGTGGGTGTGGGTGTGTGTGTGTGTGTGTGTGTGTGTGTGTGTGTGTGTGTGTGTGTGTGTGTGTGTGTGTGTGTGTGTGTG
>JASCQY010000053.1:13151092-13163948 GCA_030264315.1 Sardinella tawilis | reverse complement strand
AGAGACTATAATATCTCTGAATAGTAATTTTGGAAGAATTCACTTAATCTAAATAGGGTTCTTTTTTAACTCCGTTACATGAGCAGAGGCAAGGCTAGTCTGGTTGGGACTGGGAGCCATATTTCTGTGCAGCCACTGCCTGATATTGCAAGATGGAGCGTGGTCCTTGTCCACAGTTCCTCATTAGAGCGGGGCCCTTTCAGTTGTTTCATCTCTGACACGTTTCAATTTTTGCCCACCAGTTTTCTCTCTCTCTGCACACAAGACTGAGACTGAGACTGAGAGATGCTACAGTACTTTATCAAAGCTGCCCAGATTTACATTCTGCCAGGATGGACAAGCTCAGATCTCACAAATAAAACAAAACAAACAAATAAAAAAAACAGATGACAGTGTTGTGAATCAGATTTAATTGTTTACATATTTAGTTTGACTCATTGGTATTTACCTCAGTGTTCCAGACAAATACTGCACTGAGGGGAACTGAGGGCTGAGTGGGCACTTTATTGTATCATGTCATTATTGACAACAGAAGCAATTACACCTATTTGTCCTCTGTTTGCTGCCCCGCTCCACAGGGGAGGGAGGGAGGGAAGCTGACTCTCTCTCCATAGACATAGAGTCACACTGGGTTATAGTCTAATTGAAATGGAATTTTCTCATATGTGTGAAAGATGATTCCTGTGCGCTGTGGTAATATGGAGCCGGACCTGTCTGGAATGTCTTCATTAGCCCCAGTCACCAGCTGCACTGCGCTGGAGCCGGATGTTACTAAGCAATATTGCATCGATACGCACCTGAGTACAGTGAATCTGTGCGCAGATTTAGTAATACCGTGCGTGGGCACAGAAAGCACATCATCGACTCTTATTGCTCTGCCGAGTCATATGCCTCGGAGTGATTGTGTGTTTGGCTTGTGCCGTACAAAGGTCAGTTTTGAGTCGCATGTGTACAGTATTGGACAGGAAAAGTCAGTTTGTGTTACATAAAGCCATATATAAGCGCATTATGTTCTACCTCAGGACTGTAAAGTAAAGATGGCAGTCCCATATGTTCTTTTGTTAAAATAAAAAAAATGAAAAATTGTCTGGCAGGCTTTTCTGGCAGAGCAGTGCTGATGAAAAACCATTCTGGTCGAAGCTGTTGCCAGTGGTATTTCTGACAGACCGACAAGTTAATCAAAGTGGTTGCCACAGATCCAACTAATTAATCCTCCATGTGTTCTGCCTAATTATTGCCGGGTTAAGAGCCTCAATCTCCTCACTTCTGTTCATAACTGCAGGCAACTGATGGCTACGGAGAGATGAGGAGTTTAGCCTGCAAAGGCACACTGCTTGTGTACGGTTCATCAGCTAAACAATTAAAGGTATAGTTCGGTATTTTACACTTTAAGCCGTTTTCTGTATTGCCTAGGATGCAAACGAGTGGTTGACACCGAAATCTCGACGATTGGTCCTGTCACGGCTAATTGGCTGCTTTAGAATCTTCTCTGTAGGGCTTCAGCATTGCTCACTATGTGCCAGGCTAAGCCTGTTCTTAAAACACCCTTAACATTCGTTTTAAAAGATGTGCAACTCACTGAGTGGTTACTGGCCTTCAACGAGCTTCCATAGCTTCAAGTTCGAAGAGAAATACAACTTCTGTCTATAATCTTCAGATTGAAATACAGAGCGGAAGTTTATACACTGTTGTGAAGTATCTGGAAAAAGTAGTTCCAGGATTTAGGAAATATCTGATAAAAGACGACAGAAATTGTATTTCTCTACAAAACTTGCTATGGAAGATCGTTGAAGGCCAGTTACCACTCGGTGAGTTGCACATCTTTTAAAGTTTAGGGGTGTTTTAAGGACAGGATTAGCCTGGCACATAGCAAGCAATGCTGAAGCCCTACAGAGAAGATTCTAAAGCAGCCAAATAGCTGCGACAGGACCAATCGTCGAGATTTCGGTGTCAACCACTCGTTTGCATCCTGGGCAATACAGAAAACGGGCTTAAAGTGTAAAATACCGAACTATACCTTTAAAGCAATGCTCCACCATTTGTGGAAATATGTTCATTTTCCATCTCCCCACAAGTTAATTCATTGAGCCATACCTTTCTTCTGTTCATCCAGTCCTTCTCTGAGTCTGGCAATACCTATTTAAGCTCCAAGCTAGCATTTATCATTGAAGCGGATTAAACCAGGTGAGATGCTAATGGTCCAATCCGATTCAATGATACATGCTAATTTGGAGAATTGTTCTAGTAGACGTCGTAGAACCGAAGTAGTGAGCTCCAAGTTCTCCTCCAGCCCTTTAACACTGTGCCCTGACTGAGCGATCTTTATGCTGGTCACAGTCGAGCCATTCCCCGTAAGTGCTTAGCGGAGCCTAGCATTCTCCGGAGCCTCGACAGGCAGCAGTGTCTCCCATCACAGTGAATTACTGCCCGGGGTCCTGAGCCGTCCCAGTGGCCCTGAAGTACAACTTCACTGTACACCTCCAGCAGGTGTGCCCCATAATGGATTTCCTCCCCCCGCTTGCAAAGCATCTCTCTAGGGGGCAGGAGTCCCTTTGAATGCCAGTCACAGCAGGCCAGCTCCCTGGCAGTAGGCTCTGCAGATGACACCATCTTGGGGCATGAGAAGAGAACAGGTCCCAGGTCAGTGCTAGGCCCTTCATCTGGCTTCGAGATTGAGGGAGCTGTGTAATAAAGTAGCCCGACAGCTCTGACTCACTACTGCTGGTGCTGGTGGCACTAATCCCAGTGCTTTATGGGGATCTGGGGCACATGCCGACGACTGCCCCAGGCACCGAGGGTGGTAAGTTGAGGTGCAGAGGTTTTTCTCTCTCTTTCTCTCTCTCTCTCTCTCTTTCTCTTTCTCTCTGTCTCTTTCTCTCTCTCTCTCTCTCTCTGTCTCTCTCTGTCTCTCTCTTTCTCTCTCTCTTTCTTTCTCCCCACTCTCTCTACCTTTCACCCTCTCTCTCTCTGTCTAGAAGAAAACATTTTTTTCCCTTTTATTTCTACCTATCTGCCTTTAGCGAAGAAAAGAGATGTGTTTATTTCATCACAGTTAGCGTTCAAGCGTACATTTGAGCTTTTGACCGGTTGACACGAGTCATTTAACCGATTGTGGCATCAGCCTCACCTCAGAATGACACCTGGGCCCAAAGTGCAGGTGTTGACATTCATGAAACCAAAATAAAACTATTTTGTTATAATTGTGTTTTTCCGGGCTAAAGTGAAGTGGATGGCTTTTGACAATGTAAACAGTTAATAGTGTTATATCATTTCGACCTTAATGATACTTTTAAGCACAGTAAAAGAATTAACACTCTGGCTATTTTCTGATGAATTGGGATGAATTGCTATGGCAAAGCGTAGTTTTCTTGTTTTAAGTAATGGCAGGCAGGCAGGCAGGCAAGCATCAGGCAGGTAGTTATTGCCACATTTCCTTCAATCTTCAGCCCCTCCACAGTTGAAGGTCAAGCCTTATAATGCCAGGCCTAAAAATGTCAAAATAATTACAGCCCAAATAATAGACCACACTGCAGAATTTCAGCCAGAAAAATTGCGTGTGTGTATGTGTGTTTGTGTGACAGAGAGAGAGAGAGAGAGAGGGAGAGAGAGAGGAAGGCTTAGAACAAGAAAGAGAGGAGAAAAAACAAAAGTGGAAAGAGGGAGGTGGGAAGTGCTGCTGTGTTGCAGACCACCGCCTGAATCTTCTTATCTGGGTGGAAATGTTCCCAAACATGCACAGATGTGTTTCCATTTAACCTGCTCTCAACCGAAAAATTAAAACCAGGGAAATCATATTGCAGGCGCTGAAGCAAACGCCTGCACATCTTTCCCAATAATGTTATCACACTCTCTCGATTGTGCACCTGCTACATCACTTTTAATTATTTATATCCGATCGCATCCGACGAAGCTACAAGCCTCGTCCATTTCACTGCATTGATTTCAAGCGTGAGATTAAGACCTTCAGACCCCTCTTTGCAGTATGTGCGCAAGTGTGTGCTTGCCCACACTCTCTCTTACCCACACACACACACACACACACACACACACACACAGAGGCACACATGCGCGTGCACACAATCACAGAGTCATTTAATTCACACTCCAGTGAGCAGCTGAGCAATCTCTCTTCAAAAGATGGCCTGGGTCCAACTAGAATGATGCAGAGCCCCAGTGCACCAGAGACTCCCACTGCAGGTTGGGCTTTCCCTGCTCTGCCCGACACCTCCTCCCCTCGTGCCTCCTCTCTTCCCCTCCTCCCCCCTCCCCCCTCCCTGGCCCCCTTTTCGGTGTCTGCACACAGCTAGCCTCCCCCCATATCAAGCAAAGGGCCTTTAATTCACCTGACAGCCAGCTCGCCATTATATAAGACATCCCTGTGCTTCTGTTGTCATTTTTTTTTTTTTTTTAAATGTGAGAAACAGCTTTTAGGCCCGAAGGGTCGTGAATAAGCAGCCAGTGAACCTCAACGTCATCAGGTGAGGCGGTATGTAACAGCGATGTGGGTAAGAGAGAGAGGGAGGGAGAGATAGAGAGTGACGTCGCTGTTTTGTCAAAGCTAGAATAAGTTGGAATGCTTTGGCTACAGTTTTGGGCAGGTCAGATTTTTGTTTGAAGTTTGAAGTTCCCTGGTCCCGGATTTCACAGTGTGAACTCATCTTGCCTAGGTGTGACATAACAAATGGAGGTAAGGTCACGTAATAACCAAGTGTCAGGGTACGTTATCGTCAAGTGTGCGGTGCACGAGAGCTGGCGGATTACAAGAGTGAGTCCGTTGGATGACTGACAGTTCATCAGAGGTGCCTTCCTGCCAGCGTGTCAAAAGGGATTAAGACAGTGACAAATGCAAGCATGGCGCTTGGCATAGAAGTGAATAATCAAATCAAAGGCTCTTAAAGGAGCATTTAGAAGTCTGAGGACTTTTTTAAGGAGGTGTTCACAAATCTGCCGAAACTAGGCTGACCCATGAGCTCAGGAACCAATCAAATTGCACATGATCCTTTCCATCTTAATCGGCTAGACTTGTTTTGATTCTTGAAGTCAATCATATGTGGACTGCATAGGTTACGAATATTGGAAATTTAACATAAAAAGACCTTTTCTTTTGTGAGATTTAGTGAGTATTTATCCGATGATTTACTGTACAGATTCACTGATTCATGTGATAATCACACAAAGACAAGTATACAAGTATACAAAGACATTAGCCCATGTTCAAGGACAGTAGAGTTTACCATTACATTGTACTGTAGATAAATACATTTAGTGAGATTAGAGGATTTTCTCTCTGTAAATATCATCAGAACAGGCAGTTTGATAATAAACACGTGCAGCACTGAGCTCAGAAGACCCTTGAAGATCACAGAAATAGTTCTCCACATTCTGTTCGCTCTGAAGTCAGGCAAAGGCACTGCGTCCGTCCGTCTGTTCTATTAGTATTTCAGTCACTTTACTGAATGTGACGCCACGTCCTTCGATTCCATTTGCATTCTGTGCTTCATGAAGTAGTTTAGTCATTACTTGAGATTTCATCACCAAGTTAGATTGTGTGGGGTGATATGTACTAGCCTAGGCTATGATTAAGACATCTGTGTGTCAGACAGTGCCAAAACGCTCACTCTTGATTTCTCCAGTCAATTGTTGTGTTCATACAGCGATTTCAGCATTGATCTTTCATTTATGCGAAATGGAATTGAATTAAGGTGTCTGGTCCTAATGGCCTAGAGCGCCTCCCGATGCCTCTGCCGTGCCCTTATCAACAATTTGCGCAAAGCAGGTAATGGGTTGAAGTCTTGATTTGTATTCAGACGGAGGGCAAATGACAGTGAGTTATCGAATTTGGCCTGAAATTTTCTCTCAGACCCCACCAAGGCATCAGGCTTCAAATGTGGCGTAGATTGCCATCAGGATCCCTCAGTTCTTAATGCTACAAAAAAGGTTAGTAAATGAAATGGGAGCAGCAGCTCTTAGAGCAAGTTCATGGCCTGGTTTGACAGCGTTTCCTTATCAGTAGAATAGAGGAACAGACGGCACAATGCTTGTCAGGCCTAGAGCACAATGTCGGAGCACAGTGGGGACCGCAGTCCCTGCATTTCTTAGACAAATCATCTTTTTTTTAACCTGACATTCTTACTTGGAATGTCTTTTTTTTCCCTACAGCATAGTTTCCCGCCCATGTAAATGCGAAGTCTCATATCAAATGAAAAATGGAGCATGTAACCCAAGATAGAGGTATTGGTAGCTCTGGTAACCACACACATATTTGTAAGACGTTTCCCTGTATTCTGAGGAAAAAGTTAATTATGACATTTTTTAAATTAGCACTGTAATTACAGTTGCCATGGGTGATAGCTTTTGTCTTTGTTTCTTTCACTCTGTGTGTGTGTGTGTGTGTGTGTGTGTGTGTGTGTGTGTGTGTGTGTGTAGACAGTGAAAGTCTTTTGGATGAATGGGCTTTGGCGACCCTCTATTAAGAGGAGAGCGGGAGTGTGATGCGTGTAATAGAATACCCCACAGGGTCACACACACACACACACACACTCCTTTATTCGTTTAGACTGAGGAAGCAGAACACTGACCAATTGGATTAGTGGGCCTGTCGGGGACTGGAAGGGGCACAGCAGCCGAGGACACAGGAAGAACACGGGAGCGACTGCATCGGCACCTGGGCCTCTCCCGCACTCCCATCACACCGCGGAACAAGTGCAAACATCCACTTCCTGGGCGGCGTGTGTGTGTGTATGTGTGTGTTTGTGTGTGTCGCCTTTTGTGTTGTTATCTTTCTGACAGAAGTGAAGCTGAGTGAATGAGACACAATAAGCACTTGATAGGAACACAGACTTTGAATGGTCGCTACACGCTGCTATTTGTGGAAGCGAGCGAGGCAGGAGATTTTCCGTAAGAGCGAAACACCAAGTCGAAGGCGACAGTTTAACAACATTGCTTGTGTTTTCAATAATGCATAGACGCATTAGGGACTTGATGCAGTAGCTAGCATGGTGCTAGTGAAGCAGGGGGCTATATATACATATTTGGTTACATAAATCTGTTTTCCCTACTTTGGGTGTGGACAGGGCATGCAGGGTAGTGGATTTCAGTCGGTGTATTTTTGGAAACTGTGCCAGAGCTGAGAAGCTGTATTATTTACACTGGGCTATTATGGTTGGGCCACTTTTATTGACTTTGGGTTGTTTTAGAAGGGCGCTCACACAGACCTGACTCGAGCTCCATGTTGCTAGTAGAAAGAAGCACGGCTGAATTCCGTCAGCAGTCAGTAGTGGTAGTACTGTGCCTCCACTATCAGATATCCACCTTCAGACCAGTCCCAGACCAATGCAGCGAAGCTGAAGTAAATCTTAAATAAACGCATCTGCGTCCGCCTCGGATTTTAGAATCAGGCCACTAACGGCTCTTTGAAACATATCTCTGTAATTACTCACAGCCTGTCACAGATCCAGTGGAGCTCATCCTCATCACCTGACAGGTAGTACTTTACATTATTAATGCTGTAAACTCGCCGCTTTGAGCTGATGAGAGAAAAGGAAAAAAAAAATAAACGAAACGAAACGAGCATCTGTGGGGTTTGAAACAGGGGGGCTCTGACATTCATCCGTTGCCGTTGTCCATGAATTATGCAGATGGAGATGCTGGAGCTTGCGCTGCCAGTTCCACAGGGACCACACAGGAGTCACGGGTCAGGCTGTGTGAGAGCCTTGGTCAAGCTGCACAGAGGAGGAAGAAGTTGCCCACTGCAAGGTCCTGTGGGGAATCATCAGCTGTCAAAACTCAGAGAGGGGCTGAGGGACGCGTATGTGTGTGTTTGTGTGTGCGTGTGTGAGTGCATGAAAAAGATGGAGGGAACAGAAGAGAGAATGAGAGAAAGAGAGGGGGGGAGGGATAGGGAGTTTGCCTGTGTGTGTGTGTGTGTGTCTGTGTGTGTGTGTGTGTGTGTGTCTGTTTGTGTGTGTGTGTGTGTGTGTGTGTGTGTGTGTGTAACTGAGTTTTCGTGGCTTAGCTCTAATGAGCGAGTTCTTCTGGGCAGACATGAAGTGAGATTTGGTTCTTTTGGGAGAGGACTTGCGCTGCATGTAAAAAGGAATGCACGCCGGGTTATTATCTCTTGCGAAAATTTTGCTCTGGGACAATTGCAAGACCCAATGTTGTTTTCTAGGGAGTTACATCAGAAATTGGAAAAAAAGAAGAGGACAAAAAATATATGGCAGCTCGCAAGCTTGTCTATGATTGTGCATGTTCCTAAAATACCCCCATCTGCCTGTATGCCGCCATCTCTGACTGTCCCTAGATTTCCCCCTCTCTCTCTTGTCACTTCTATCTCTCCTTCTTCTCCTCCGTCTCTGGCCTCTCTCTTCTATCTCTCCTTCTTCTCCTCCGTCTCTGGTCTCTCTCTTTCCTTTTCCACAGTGCCTGTCCAAGTCCACTGGATTGTCGTATGGGTCTGTGTGAATGTACTGGATTGTAGTATGGGTCTGTGTGTGTGCTCAGGATTGTAGTATGGGTCTGTGTGTGTTCAGGATTGTAGTATGGGTCTGTGTGTGTGTGTGTATGTGTGTATATACTGGATTGTAGTATAATTCTGTGAGTGTACTGGATTATAGTATGGGTCTGTGTGTGTGTGTGTGTGTGTGTGTGTGTATATACTGGATTGCAGTATGGGTCTGTGTGTGTGTGTGTGTGTGTGTGTGTGTGTGTGTGTGTGTGTGTGTATACTGGATTGTAGTATAGTTCTGTGAGTGTACTGGATTATAGTATGGGTCTGTGTGTGTGCACTGGATTGGGAAAAGAGAGCAACACAAGACAGAGTAGCAAAATTGCAAGAGGAAGGGAGGGAGGACCTCTGTGTTTGTTCATGTGTGTGTGTGTGTGTGTGTGTGCGCGCGTGTGTGTATGTGTGTTTGTGTCTTACGTAAATATTGTGTATAGTCCAACTGTGTTCTAACCCCCCCCCCCCCCATCCCTGGTTGGGAGGTCAGGCCAGGCCTCGGAGCCCATGGCCAGGGGACATGATGTGGCATGAGCCAGAGCTGTGGAGCTACTGAGGCGAGCTCCCCGCCCAAGGCACACACACATACACACACACACACATACACACACACATACAAACACGCACACACACACAAACACACACACACACACACACACACGCACGCACACACACACACACACACACACAAACACACGCTCACACATACACACACACACACACGCACATACAAACACACACACACACATGCACACGCTCACACATACACACACACACACACACACACACACACACACACACGCACATACAAACACGCACACACAGAAACACACACACACACACACACAAGGGACATTGGGGGGGTGGGGGATTTGGAGCAGGCACACCCGGGACCATTACCATAACCATGACCACGTTGGCTCTAGGCGCGTGCCAGTCGTCGGCCAGCTGCTTAATTGAGCCGAGCCAAGCAAGCTACTGCAGCTCTGTTTCCCCTCCATGTGAGGTGATGGGAAGTTCAAAGCTCTGTGCTTCTCTCTCTCTCTCGCACGCTCGCTAGCAGCAGCTAATGGCTCCACAAGCGCTTGGGAGCTGCGATGCCTTTTAAATGCTCAGACGATGATGATGATGATGATGATGATGATGATGATGGTGGTGGTGATGGTGATGGTGTGTCATTACCGAGATGCCTGCACGCGAGTGCGAAGGGGATAATGTAATACTCCTGATTGCTGCTCGATAGACACACACTTTGAAGCCATTTTCATTTCGGAAAGCCTGCCAGTGGTTCGCCGACGCTGATGTGTTTAAACCCGCTGTGGAGGTCAGCGATGGCACCTGATTCTGAAATGCCTGCCTGCCTGCCTGCCTGCCTTTCTTATGTGAATTCAGGCTACTCTGCTGGCATGACAACAATATATCGCTATTTCAAGAACGTTCAGGGATAGCTTCACTAGAAATGCTGCTGAACTCTGTCATCGTCTACAGCTTTTCTGAGGGGGATAGCTATGGCAGTGTCACGCCATCGGGTCTCAGCGCTTATGATGACTGTAGTTAACACTAGACCTGCTAGAGGACGTGCGTGCGACCTCTCCGTGACCTCAGGTCAGGTGGGACCTCTGAGACGCACCCTGGAATACATTTCTCAGACATCACCTCTGCGCTCCCCTCATCACCACCTGGACGAGGAGCTGATTTTCTATTACCCTCCTCTGATGCTCTGGGTGCTCGGCTTCCCCCACAAGTCATTATGATGGGACAAGTGAAAGGCCTAAATTACAATTTATGCACAGAGGTGGAGCGGGCTGGACAAGGTCAGCACTCTGGATGTGGCATTACCATATCGCTACTTCCAGAGAAGAGTACATAAGGCACCGTAGGCCAGGGCACTTTTTCTTAATAATATTTATATATTTTTTTATTATATTTTATGCCTTTATTCAGATAGGACAGCTGAAGAAATGACAGTAAATGAGTGGGAGAGAGAGAGATGGGGAAGGATCGGGAACTGACCACGGGTCGGATTCGAACCCGGGTCCCCACGCCTCATGGTACAGCGCCCTAGCCAACTGAGCTACCGCCACCCCAGGCTAGGGCGCCTTTGATGTAGAAAGAAACACAATGAGTGGTGTTTTCAACTGAAGAGTTATGGGACTCCCTGTTGGAGTGCATTGCATGCTAGTGATAGCTTTTGTCATTACTGTTATTAAACAAATCCATCCTGTGCTGCCGCTGTACTTTTCTTTTCGGGTCATTTGTCTTTGGCATGAAATTCATAGATTTGGAAAGATTTGATGAGTGTATCCAATGACTGGATAACAGGGGGAGGAATAGAACTAACTACTGTTTCTGTTCCTGTACTTAAACCTCAGGCAGGGAAATTACACACATTTATCTCCTAATAGACATTCTTCTCCTTGTACTCATTAGCAGTTTGTTTTGTTTCTACATGTACGCCACACGGGGCTCAATAATGCCCAAGACTTATTCTCGCTGTCCATCAGAGAAACTGACAGATAGAAACCTCATTGGACTTCAAGGTGAAGCAATATCCAAGACCCCGAAGACAGTTGAGAGGTTATAAATGTGGCATTAATTTCTTATCCCTGCCAGTAAGTGAGTTTACTCCAATTAAATTTGAAGCCGAGTAGCCGACTTTGTGAAGAGTCACTCAATAATTAGGCTACAACATGTTTCATCTTAGATATGAGCACAAATAAAGATAGTCATTATTCACAGTCGTTTTTCACACTGCAAATTTCTTGACTGGTAGAACCACTTGATCAAGGCTGTTCCAACTGAAGCCTGTAAACAAGTCCAGTTCTCACGGGGTTCCTGCTTTGTTGTCGCTGGCGAAGCTCGTTATTTCTGCGCAGATTCGTCTTCCTTGTCTCGCCCCTCCATCGCTGTGGCCAGGTGAGGACGTTATCTTGGTGTGGCCAGGTGAGGACGTTATCTTGGCACACGCCGACTACCCAGCAGCCCAGAGCAGTTGCAGTGGTGTGGGCTACTGTGCTATGTGTGTAATGATCTCCCTCTCTTATAGTGAATTCATTATGGGACGAGACAAGCAGGCAGGCAGGCAGGCAGGCAGACTGAAAGTCCCCCCAGTTCCCAGCTTCTGATCTAACAAGGTGTTCTTAAAGAATACTGAGCCAACCCCAAATGACTTCCTAAAGACAGACTATTGCCAACCCAATTAGCTAGAAAAGGGCCAAGGTATTTTGTACTTAAATGGGAACATAAGCCATTTCAGCGCTGAGGACAATGACTGTGTGTGTGAGTGTGTGTGTGTGGGTGTGCGTGTGTGTGTGTGTGTGTGTGTGTGTGTGCGTGTGTGTGTCTATTTCAGGAGGGTGCCTCTTTTCAGTCAAAGGAAGGAAAACAGTGGGTTTGACTTAGATGTGGAGGTTAAGACAGAGCCGACAACAAAGAGACTGCTTAGAGGAAATGGAAATGATGTTCTCATGCAGTAATTTAGGTTCAAAGTCCCCTCTGCAAGGAGCACAAAGGAGTTTGCCTTTTGAATTAGACTTTGAGAGGGGGAGCTTGGCAACAGGCTATAATTGCTTTTGGCCCCCGTGACTTGACTGATAGACAGGCATCCACTTGAATAAACTTGAGATGTGTTGGGGATTTTTGAATAATAAAAATAAGAAGAGTATTTTCTGGTGCCCAGAAATACTGAACTTTGGGCACTTGTGTTGTCTCCCATGTTACATTTACCCATGTACACAGCGTCCACAGTTAGATTTTTGATGTCATGACAACAGTAATAATACAGATATAAAGTGTGGGTAACACTTTACGCTTTTGACATAAGAGTGACATGAGCCTGTCATAAACATGTGTCATAAACATGAATAACACTTTTTCAAAGTGTCATTCGGTTTTTGTAATGTAAAGTTAACACTGTTTGAGCTTCAGACATGACAAAAACCGAATGACAAGTCATGAACACTTTTCAGTGTCATTACACATTCATGATATGTGTCATGTCATGTTTATGACAGGTTAATGTCACTGTCATGCGTCACTCTCATGCGTGTGTTTGTGTGCGTGTGTGTGTTTGTGTGTGTGTGTGTATGAGACAAGCTTTAAACAGACAGAGCATCTTGTTCTCTGTGTGCTGCATGCAGAAATGCCTAGTTTCTATGTTACAGATTACACACCATGAGGAATGGCATGAGCAGGAACCGAGTGAAGCCCACACAAAGCTCAGCTCCCACACACACACACACACACACACACACACACACACACACACAGAGCTCAGCTCCCACACACACACACACACACACACACTCACACACACACACACACACACACACACACACACACACACACACACACACA
>JASCQY010000053.1:13072122-13084622 GCA_030264315.1 Sardinella tawilis | reverse complement strand
GGGTTTGTTGTTGGGCAGTCTGACACCGGAGGAATTTGCCCGCATGTCGGCGCAAGACATGGCAGGGGAGGAGTTGCGGCGGGAGAGGGAGGCGTATGTGGCCGCTGGCATCAATGAGTGCCAGCTGCCACGCGACGTGGAGGGCACTCGTACCCGCAAGCTGCGCTGCAGGCGGTGCCAGGGCATGGACTGCCGGGTGACACAGATATCACGGGGCACCCTTTTCCTTCCCGCCTGGGTGCGGCAGGGAAACCCTGGCGAAGAAGCCATGACGTTTGTCACGTGTTCAGGATGTGGGCAACAGTGGTATCAGAGTGGTTGGGTCTGCTTCTGACATCTACTTTGGAGGACAGTGGCATCATGTCACCCCACCACTAGGACAGTATTGCAGGCGCAATGGGCTGAAGAGCCGGAGACTGATCTACAAGCTGTGTTGGTGATTTGAATGAGCATGAGCACCCAAAATCTAGAATTTTCTGTTTATTGAATAAAAATCTGATGTGCAAAAGTATTGAGAAGATTTGTGATGAGATGACCTTCATTCGTCTAGTTAATTTTTAGTCGCGTGCAGCGACTCTGTACATTGCTATGTTTGGCCGTTGGTCGGTCGGAAACCAGTTTGCTTTTTTCAGTGTGTCTGTCACTTTCGACTGTCTCAATCATTTTTGCGGGGCCTATACATTAGTGACAGCAGGTCTGTTTGACCATGTTTGACCCTGCTGTGTCCAATGACTTGCATGCAATGCTGTTACAGTAACTTTCTCTTGTCCACAAGTCTGCTAGTATCTAGCTATTGGGCAGAAAGATCCAGTGCTTCACTGAAGAACACTTTTTCAGTGTCCTCCCTCAGCTGGACCTATAGGGTCATCGAGCCATCAGCAAAGCCAGTGATTGGTCCACTTTAAAAAAAATCTCTATGTCCTCCAGGCAGGCTCCTATGACTTCCTGAAGAATGTCCACACACAGACCATGGATAAAGGCTGTAGCACTGGTATGTCCATGAGGGACCTAAATCATTATATTGAATCAACATTTTGAAAGGTCTATTAATGAAAAGCATTTATATCTATATAATTGTATAATAAGTATTAAAAGCAGTCACAAGCCAGGAGTCTGTTGAGCCAACAGAGGCAAGTCACTTCTGGGGCTGCTGTGAATCCCAGATTACAAGATGGACAATTGGTTTAAAATTCTAGCCTGGGAATACCCATGCTGCCTTGCGCACTCGTTCCGAATTGCTAGGCAGCCTGGAGACCATCGCCAAAATTTTCGCATGGATTTGGGAACCAATCACAGAGCTAGGATCGATTGCAAGACAATGCGCAAACTATTAGAGAAACTGAACTTCACATCCCGTACGGGAAAATGAATAGGTGGTCCCCAGACTAACTCACATGTGATTTAGTCTGGCATTAGCCAGGCTATTAAAATTCTGGTTTGCAGATATGAAATCATATACTGTACAGCAGGCCTACATATTTCCACAAAGGAAAAATTTGGTCGAAGAAGCAAGTGGTCAAACATCGCCCTCCCATGTCCACTTCCACAGCTGAGGTGCCCTAAACAATGCATCTAACTTCCTCAGGGGTAAAGCCTGTATAATGATAACATGATTATAACATACTATTTGCATTATGTTACCCCCCCCCCCCCCCAGGACAGCAACAACAATAGTAATAATCATCATAATCATCATCGTAATAATCATCATCATCATAATAGTAATAGATACAAAATAAAAATGTTCTGTGTGCACAGATTAATGCACATTTTTGTCATGTAGACTAAGAAAACAACACCAATTTACTTGACTGCTTTGATAAAACTGATCCTTGTTCAACAAAACTTAGTTTGATGAAACTCATACTCTCTTAAGTACTGTAATTGTCACAGTAGAATGGTGGGTACTTAACTAACTGAAGTTTATGCTAAAAAAGGTTTAGCAAGTAGCCTATGCCTGGAAGGTAATGGCAGTAAAAATCCTACTGGGCATAAGTGAGATCTAGGCTGTTAATTGTAGTCTACTCACACATGTGACTGGCCATACGCCGCATGCATAGAGCATGTGACTTGGTAATCGGCCAAAGATTCCATCCAGGGCGGCCCATTTCCCATGATCCTTCAGCCTGAGCTTCATCACACATCACTGGGCAACTGTAGAGTCTTGAATTTGTGCTGTGGTCTCTTCACAGAGACCGATTTAATGGTCAGCACTTTCACAAAGATGTGAGTCAGTGTAACCGTCAGATTTGTTTTTCCATCGGTGATTATGAACTTTAAAAGCACACAGGATGTGAAAGTGGAAAATAATTTCTCGAACAAAATAAAAAATGGCCTACTCTACTTTTTATATAGGGCATCATATGTGTTTGAGCTGAGGATATTGCTATGTCCATCCAAGCTCAAGTATTGTAAAGTCAAATGCTGAGCACATGATTCAAATAATGGTTGAAGTAATTGAGCCAATGCATTTATACGACCCATACAAGGAAATAAATTTAAACAGAAGACGGGCTTATGAAACTAGTTATCTGAATTTGTTTTTTTGTTTAAAAAAAGGGGGGGGGGGATCACATCTCAAAGTGATGCTCCTTAGTATGGACTATTGAGATATTAGCCTATGTTTAGGAAAATTGTTGTAACCACCTTGCTGATAACAGAATGATTCATTCGATGCAGCCCATGTCTGTAAATCAGATAAATTGAGTTTAGCTAGTCCCTTAACTGAACAGCATAGTAGGCTATAACCTATTTATATCACTTCGCCACTCGCCACTTTATCCCCAACTTTATGTGCTTATGAGTTAAGACTCCTCCAGGTCCCACAGAATTCTTTAAGAAACAAACGCAACATTGTTTGAAAGAATTCCGACGCCTCTAAGTGCACACAAAACACACACTTCTGACTTTAGATTCATGGCCACTTCCAGCAACTTTCATAACATCATTTACTTAATTTATGGTGAAGAAACGTACCGTCACTTCCAAGTTTCTGGTTTTAAATCTGGAAACATAGGCTACAGGTTTCTGTACTTATTTACATAATAGGCAAATGAAAAACTCGAATGCGCGAGATAACCCAAGTGTGTGTGCATGTAAGGTCGGTCATATGAGCGTCACTTGTGTGTAGGAGTTGCTCCAGGGCGCCATGTCTTTGTAAAGTTTAAGCTAAAAAGGAAAATGAAGCGGAGGTAGGATGGCGTTGCGTGACTTCATTGGAAACATTTTCGCAAACTGACGAGGGTATGTATACTTTGATTTCTTCATGATATCAGCATGCGATTGTTTTGTAAGTTGAAAACACTGCAACATGTTGGTATCAAAGTCGGTTACCTGGGATGTAGGATACAATATGCTTTGCATGCGCCGTCTCAGAACTAGAAAAGACAGTTTGGATGGTGCCATAGTCTGCCAACATGTTGCAGTGTTTTTGATACATAAACCAAAATGTTGTCTCATTTTTTAACCTGCCATCAAGCTAATCACTAACCGGTAGCGCTGCCATACTTTTACGCTTAAAATCCGAGTAGCCTAGGCTATATTCTCGATTAGGTTATTATCTCGGTATAACAAGATAGCCTATGTTTTGTTTTCATGTTGTGTAATGTAAAGGACACACCTGCAGACGGATATGCCCTCTATGTTGGTATAAATCCATTTGCTTTGTATGGCACCTTAACACAATCATGGCATTGAAAGGAAAATTCACCATTACATTCACCATTAGATTTTAGTCTGGTGCATTACGACCCACAAACCCATCGGTTGTACATGTTTTTTCTAATCTGATTACCCTATCACCTTGTTGGTTTCATATCTGAATGTGCCCCCTTCACATTGCAAGCAATTTAGTGGTGTTTTGGAAGCAGAATAGGCCTCTGTCTCGGAGGACATTAAGCTGTCACTCTGTCTTAGCCTTGTGAACAGAATTTTAGTTTTTTTTTCTGCTTCCAAGACTGAATGTGTGTGTATGTACAAAGTTTTTTTTTATTCATAAACGCTCGTCATTCTAATAATCTAAGATATTCTTTTCATTCCAACCCTGACATTATCTTTGCCCACCTTAGAAATCCCCACCCCTCTATCAGCCCCATCTATCAGCATGACCCCAGGCAGTTGGGATTTGCCCAAGGTTTCTTCCTTAGACAAGGGAGTTTTTTTTTTTTACAAAAGTAACCAAATGCATGTGAAAAATACATTTCCTTGATTCATTCATTAACCACACCCCAACCTCACAACACCTATAGGCTATTTATGAATTTTCTAATTTGATGTATTTGATGTATTTGATCTACACTTGCAGAATGTATCTATGAGAATCTGAAAGAACTTCTTTAGGCTGGATAAATAGTTTCACACAGTAGTTTGGTTCTTACTCTGGTTTCTCCTCTCCCATCATCCAGCTGTACCTGCACCATGACCTCCAAATCATCCCTGCTGAAGGTCATCTTGCTGGGGGACGGCGGTGTGGGCAAGTCCTCCCTGATGAACCGCTACGTGGCCGACAAATTTGACACGCACCTCTTTCACACCATCGGCGTGGAGTTCCTCAACAAGGAGCTGGAGGTGGACGGGCGCACCGTCACCTTACAGATATGGGACACGGCGGGTCAGGAGCGCTTCCGCAGCCTGAGGACGCCCTTCTACCGCGGCTCGGACTGTTGCCTGCTGGCCTTCAGCGTGGACGACAGCCAGAGTTTCCTCAACCTGCCCAACTGGAAGAAAGAGTTTGCCTACTATGCTGACGTGAGGGAACCTGACCGCTTTCCTTTCGTGGTGCTGGGAAACAAGGTGGACGTGCCCGAGAGGCAGGTGTCGCCCGACGAGGCCCAGCAATGGTGCCACGACAACGGAGGGCACGCCTACTTCGAGACCAGCGCCAAAGACGCCACCAATGTGACGGCGGCCTTCGAGGAGGCCGTGAGGCGTGTGCTGGCGTCAGAGGAGCGAGCAGAGCATCAGCTGCCGTCCGACACGGTGGACCTGCGGAGGAAGCCACGCTCCAGCCCCCCCTGCTGTTGAGGAGAGAGACTGCACTGATCTGCACTGCACAGACAGGTGGAGAGAGGAAGCTGCCACATCGCTGAGATCTGAACACACGCCTGGACCACAGCTGATGAGAGAACTAGATGAAGAGACAGTCTGTGGGGCTTGCCCTGTAACTGACCCAGAGAGAGGGGCCTGAGTGTGAGGTCTGTAAGGTGGTGGCAAATGGTTTCAGCAGAAGATGAAGATGCCAAGGGTGAACTGGCCTAACTGGCCTGGCGGGTGCTTCCTAAAAAAGAAAAAAAAAATGGCAAATGTACTCTCATGTCAGGATTACAAATCTCTCTATCTCTCCGCCTCTATGTCGCATTTACTTACAGCCACAGGGGCACAAGTAGACAGAATGTGTAGTGCAGCATTTTTGTGCACATGTTGATACTGTGTGTATGAACTCACATGATTAGTATGGGTCACATATAGGTTACATTTAGTATGTATGTGTACTTATGTGTGTGAGTTTGTGTGTTTGTTACAGATGAGAGTGCAAAATGTGTAATATTAATCTCTTATTTTTGTTATTTTTTATACAATGGTTCTCTGAGACATGTTGTTTTTCAGTAACGGTGTTGCTTCTATTGTGGGGTTAATGCTTATAATCTCCTAAAGGTCTAAAACAATAGATGCTAATGCAGGAACAAACACTGTTGTAAGCTGGCAGTAGGTCACTGTTGGAACATGCCGATTGATGAGTTGGTTGTTTGGTGGACGCGAGGCCAAGTCTGAAGACTTTACACAGACACTGGACATTTTGGAGCAAACACTGAATACACAGCTATATGGAGCCACTTAGGTGAACAAAAACATACATTTGAAATTTTAGGGGTCTTCCTAAACTGCCTTGTTCCCTTGGGCCCTCCATAAAGCTAGACTTTGAGGATTCATTTGCTGAACATGACAAAATTGGACTGTTTGTATTAGAGAGGCTCACTGTACCATACCTTAATCTATTCATTGTTTAATTTATGTATACATGAAGTAATCGAAAGTTGTACAGTGAACAGTCAATCGGTAAAAATGTTATTAAAGGTCAAAAGATATTTCAGTAACTTAATTGTTGGCCAAGTCTTTTATCACTTCAGGTTGTTTTTTGAGGCAGTTCTACAAAAAATCCTGAAGGCTCGAAACCAGGGCACATAATCTTGTTAGCCTGGGCAGTCCAGAAAATATGTATGTGAAGAACAGTAGCACAAGGATAGGTACCTGAGTTTAACCGACATTAAATTCAAGTCACTTCAGTATACAGTATTGTTATAGGTTAATGCATTTTTGTAACATTTTGCTCTTCAAATTGCACACACACCATAGTCATTTGCCAAATTATGGGAATACTCATAATGATGATTAATTGATTTTTTTTACATTATTAAACTATTGTTGCCCTGAATGTAGTTAACATTCTTGTGGAAGTGTGAAATTACTGTGTGCGTCGCCTACTGTGTATCATTGTAGGGAGTACATGGAGAGAACAGTGGCCTTAAGGTCTTAAATAAAACCAAGACTCACAAGATCAGGCAAGATTTTAACATTCTAGTGCTGTGCGATGTAATTGGCTGATGAGCTAACTGCGATAATGAGATATTGGACAGGTGTACCTACATTTATCTACCCAAGTGTGTATCAGAAAATTGGTTGTGGTCATAGTATCAATGTCCTGGCTCTCTAGTAATTACCTTAGGCTCCATGGTTACTCTTTGTTTAACTCCTAAAGTAAAATAAAATTCAGAATGACCAAACCATGACTTAAGAGATGACACCTGATATGGTTCTCATAAGGGTACTCCAATGAAGCTCTGTGCTGTATATGTAGGCCTACTGTACAGTAAATATGAGCAGGGTAGTAAACACAAAACAAGACAAAAATAAAACTCCAGTGGAGACCAGTTGGCGATCATAGAAAATATCAGTTTTACTAGAGAAGGGTACAAAAATCATCACTATACAGGAGTCATAAAACCGTCAACTTTTTTTTCCAAAGAAAATGGACTATGGAACAACTAGGACTACAATTCCATCAAAGCACAGTGGATAATCTTGGGGAGGGAAGGGTTTTACAGGGGGCAAACACTGCCTACCAAACTTCTGACAACACGTCACCTACGGATTAGGGAGAGGAGGTCAAGGTCATCTTTCCGTCATGCAATAAAATGGGAACAACAAACCATCCAGGCACACGTCTTCTGATACAAAAACAGGAGAGATCAAGACTGAGATTGCGATCAAGACTGAGATTGTGATCGGTGGATACGTTCCGAAGTTGGCAGGAACCAAAACGTTTAGGTTATGATATTTGCTGTTCAACCTCGGCGTGTGGGCAACATGCTTTAAAACTTTAAAAAAGAAAGAAAGAAAAAAAAAAAACATTATTTTGTGTATGCTAATAGACTCGTTACAAACGTGTGAAAGTAGTAAAAAAAAAAAAAGAAAAACTCTGGGAGAAAAAACTGCTCTTTGATGGGGGCCCTCTTAACCACACAATTCCAACATGAAATGCGAGTGATACATCAATAAGCATTCACTTAAGCACCCACTCATGGGATATCTTTTGTTTGTTTATGTTGCAGGTTACATAGCCATGACATGCCAAGCAATGTGACAAGGTGTTGAGGTGTTCCCACACCGGACGTATGGATCTATATGGAGATATAGCTGTTATTAAATACATTAAATACAATCTTATGCCTGCCATGCCATGAACACTGCATTGCTGTTAAGGAGGGCCCTTCAAAGGCAGTCTCCACAGGTCCTGACCATAAATACCGTACCGTCACACAGTGGATGTTAACATGGCAGTTTTCAGGAGCGCTTATCCAACAACATCATGGAGAGTCACAGTTAGTATATCCAATATTCCACAGACATGTCAGGTTACCACCAGGATTGCCAGGAGAGTAAGAAAGGACACAAATGCAGCTAAAACCACAAGTTTGTAAATCAATCCCAAGATAAAATCCAAGCAATGTTACACAGTAGCTCATTTAGGAAAAGTGTCAGCTGCCATCAAACTGCTGAGTCCAAACACTGAGATTATATAGATAGTTAATTTACTCTTACCCACCGAGTCAAGAATATATAGTTACATGGCTGCATCTTTGAACATTGTAAAGACCAACATTGTTAAAACTCAAATAGAAATAGAAAATAATATCAATAATCAATACTTATTTTTTCCACAGGGAAGATACAAATGAAAAGAACATGACTTGTTCGATTTTCTAAAAAAAAAAAAAAAAAAAAAAAAAAAAATCCCTTCAGAGTTAGAACATTTTAGAGCTGAGATCAAATGTTCAGTTTGATAAATTATAAGCTTACTTGAGACATGTGCAAACAATTCTCATTTCTCAGGTATATATCTGAGAACAAGCGTACCACATAATGTTTACACTTCTGTGCATTACTGTGAAATTGTCAGTTAAAATCTGAGCTCCTCACATTTTTTTTTGTTTATTTCGCTGCTGTTTGCTCTGAATTCAGTTGCGGACAAAAAAGATCCACACAGATGTGAGGAGTCTGAATTTGAAGAGAGTTAATGAAAGAGAGTGTGGATTTCATCTGATTTTACAGCAGTGCAATGTGTCAAGTATAACCATAAAAAAGGTTCAGAAAAGGAAAAAAAAAAGTAACTGAGAAAGAGAGAAAGAGAGAGCAGAAAGAGGTTATATTAAACCTGACATACTTTTTTTAAGAGTTAGAAAAACAACAACATTCATACACATTCACACAGTTATATATTTATATATTTATATATTTATATTTATATTTAAATGTATAAAACACCAAAAAAGGAAGTTCCTGTGAAACGTCCTGGTTGAGTTAGTGCAGAGAGATTAAGAGTAGTGGGTGACACTTCGCCACCACCACGGGCCATGAACCTGGAGCCCCGGAGTCCCAGTCTGGACACCACACCCGGCCACTTCGAGACAGTCCACCACAAACACCGCAAAAACAAAACGAAACAAAACAAAACAAAATAAAACAAAAACAAAACAAAAAATCATCACCTGACTGGGTCACAGTGTGCTCAGAGTCATTCATTCAAGCCCACCTGTGGATGACAAGCGTAGCCAATAGCTGGACTCCAAATGAATGGAACACACTGTGAGTCCATTAAGGCATTTCACATGCATCGCCACAAAATGTGTTTACCTATTCATCAATTTATTTATTTGTTTGTTTATTTTCTTTTGATAAAGGAAATGGTAAAGTTTGGAAAAAACCACAAGCCGGTGTTAGTGTATGTCACGGTTAAGGGACCCTCACAAGGCTGTCATGACACATGGTGGGAAGGAGAAGCACCACTGAGCCGTGTTAGTCAGCAGTGTGCAGCCTGAGGGTTGGGAGGGGCGATTGCAGCTGTCTGTGTGTGTGTGTGTGTGTGTGTGTGTGCGTGTGTGTGTGTGTGTCTGTGTGTGTGTGTGTGTGTGTGTGTGTGTGTGTGTTTGTATGTGTGTGTTTCTGTTTACGTGTGCTTGCATGTATGTTTATGTTTGAGAGAGAAAGAAAGAGAGAGAGAGAGAGAAAGAGGAGGGGAAAGGGTGGGGGTGATAGAGAGGTTGTGTGTGTGTCTATGTCTGTGTGAATGTGTGTGTGTGTGTGTGTGTGTGTGTGTGTGTCTATGTGTGTGTGTGTGTGTTGTGGTCTGGCCCTTATGAGTAGGAGTTGATGGCTTCCTTGGAGCGTGATTGCACGTCCGTCAGCTCCTGGTCGTCCTTGGTCTTGATGTCTTGGTAGGCGTGGGTCTGGCAGGCGTCCTTCAGGTAGGCCCAGTTGGCCGCCAGGATCATGAGATAGTGGATCTGTGAGAGAGAGGGAACGAGGGAGGAGAGGGGCAGAGGAGCAAAGGCCAAGAGAGTATTGGAGAGAGAGAAAGAGAGAGAGAGAGAGAGAGAGAGACAGAGAGAGAGAAAGAGAGAGACAGAGAGAGAGAGAGAGAGAGAGAGAGAGAGAGAGAGAGAGAGGGAAGCAAAGGAGGGGAGGACCGCCAGTAAGTGGGTTAGTGAGCAAAAGCAAGCTACATCGGTAATGCTACACTAGACTCTAGTCGTTATTATTATTATTATTATTATTATTATTATTATGTAACTCATGAAGGACGAGGAATTGGCCTATTAAATGAGCCAATGGGATCACTTCAATGAAAGGTTAGTGCATTGAAAAACATGAGCACCTAACTAACACACAAAGCAAAGGACGTACAAGAAATTCCAGAAAAATTCTACGATTGGCCCTGTTCATATTTACAGAATACAGCATAATCTGTCAAAAAAGCCCCCAAAATATAACAAACAACAAGAGAAAGGGGTCATTCTCTGAATAATTGATTAATTGATTAAAAAAAAGAAATCTAAGAACATTAAACGACTTCCAGTAATGATTGGGATGATGGACTTGAGGCGCCAATAAGGAAGTGCATGAATGTGTTACTGATTAGTGTATGGAGATGAATGAAATGCATGATGGGAATTGAGGTTATCGGACACCAGTGCTACACTACACCCGCTCTACACCCGCTACAGTGCTACCTGTTCTTTCCTTCTGTGGGTCTGAGAGCTCCATGCTGATCCAGCTACAGCTGGACAAGGAGCTGACTATACTGGAGGTCTGCCTAGTGCACTAGACTCCTGATGGCTCAGATGAAAAGGACACTTACTACAGTGTATGAGATTGTGCAAGAATAACATTGATTACTGAGCTTGGTGTCAAAAAGATGAAGAATTCTCGAAGTCCCTAGTAGTGAAGCAGAGTTTAACGGGTAATTAAATCGGTTTGGGATCTAGCAATGGGCTTCTACAAAACATCTCACCTTGCAAATATCATACAGCAAAATTTCTCTCTCTCTCTGTCTCTCTCTCTTAAACATACAGTAGCTTACATTTTTCTTCATCAAAATCCAGCGTCAGTCTGAGTGTTTGATAATGCACAGAAGGTCAAACAGGAGAGCACTGCAATACTCTTCAATTAGTTACAGCTCTGAAATGTCCTTTTTCTACGGTGTAGCCTAGCCCTCTACATTCGCTCCCCCGAGCAGCACATCCATCCGCATGGGTGCCGCCAGCTTAGCGCGCTGTCATTATGTCTGCTTTAAAACTTAGAGGTGCTGCTGTGGCGAAAGCCTTTAAACTTGAACACGGCATAGTTATATGTGGTGGCCATCATGTAGGTGAGCTGTGAGGGAGACAGAGAGAGCACACACACCAGCGGGGGTCAGAGGTCAAGTCAATGAGCCAACAGAGAGCAGAAAGCAAACTTTGCAGTGTAACAACACACTGCTTCAATATCACAAAAAGAATAAAAAAAAAAAAAAGAAAAAAAAGTACAATTGTTACTTTAGAGCTTTGGCTGATGCAGATTGAGGATTTGTTGCAAATTATTTTCCATACTATACCTTGTTTGTATCTCAACAGCACCTAACACTTCATTTTGTTAAACTTGATTATAACACAGTTGAAAATCTCAAGGCCGTGGTTGGCCGACAGAGACAAACTCTCACGGTGTGGGATAAGGCAGGTATGTGAATGTGAATAAGAGATGAAATGGCAATTGTGCCTTTGTAACACTGGTGTGCAGACACAGGTCTGCTGTAGGCCTTACCAGAGCAATGACTGTGGCTCCCGCCCCGGCACAGGCCACGATGTACAGGTGGTAGGACAGGTAAAACTGCAGACGACAGACCACACCGGGGATCAGATTATCACATTCACACACTTAGAACACACTTACATTCATCTAGCCACTGGTGGAACAGTTCAGCTTCAGTAAAGTACAAATTCTACCTGTCCACTTAACACACTAATTAGACAAATGTCCCTGTCTGAAGGCTTTTGCCAATTAGAATAATCTGATTTGTTAAATATGTCAGACATGCTCACCCCCTCTCAGCTGTACTATATTCACTATATAATACTATATAATAGAGCGGCCTCTCAGGGCTTATTGCTTAACTGTGATATGACTTTCCCATCTCTGAGTGCTATAATGTATACTGTGTGATATGACTTTCCCATCTCTGACTGTTATCATATGTGCTGTGATATGACTTTCCCATCTCTGACTGTTATCATGTGTGCTGTGATATGACTTTCCCATCTCTGACTGTTATCATATGTGCTGTGATATGACTTTCCCATCTCTGACTGTTATCATGTGTGCTGTGATATGGCTTTTTGCAGTGTGGTGTGTGACTACAGCATGTATTGTATGTGGAAGCCTCTCACTGAATACACATTTAAACACACACTGGTCCCAGTGGAGTAGAGCAGTACATCTGTGTATTCGCTAAGAGCCTTTGACTGTAGTGGACTGTGTTCTATGCCAAGATAAGGAGTGTGACAAACAGTATAATCATGCATAAAGAAGTGTGTGTGTGTGTGTGTGTGTATGTGTGTGTGTGCATGTGTGTGTCTCTGTGTGTGTGTGTGTGTGTGTGTGTGTGTGTGTGTGTGTGTGTGTGTGTGTGT
>JASCQY010000053.1:13042480-13059826 GCA_030264315.1 Sardinella tawilis | reverse complement strand
ACACACACACACACACACACACACACACACACACACACACACACACACACACACACACACACACACACACACATTGTCCTTGCCATCTCAGTCTCCAGGTCCTTTCTCTGTGTCCATGGTCAAAGACAGAGAGCTGCAGTATATAGACAGACAGATAGATGGGAGTGGGGGGGTGGGGTGCTATAAGATAGCTAGGCTAGGATAGGTAGAGATTGCAAGTTTATCGACTAGTCCAGGCCACACCCTTCCCACAGCTCACCTAATTATATCCCCTCAAGCTCAGCTTGGCTCATCAGTTTGTCCTCTCTCTCTCTCTCTCTCTCTCTCTCACACACACACACACACACACACACACACACACACACACACGCACACTAAGACTCATAGGTAGTGATGCTCATAGAGCATAGACATGGGTAGAGCTCGGAACAGTGTAAGCAGCAAAGCACTGGTGGTACAACAGCAAGGAGCCCCTCTGTTCACACATATATCCACAAATAGATACAATCAAACACACACACACACACACTAATTCACAAACACCAACTCAGCATTAACAAGAAGAACAGCCTGAAACAGGAAATAAAAAACAACACACAGACAGATTTCATTATTACTCTTAATCATCTTCATTATTAATATTGTCGTCTTTTTTTCTCTTTTTCGTTAAGACAGTAATGATTATATGGAATTGACTTTCTGTCCAAAGATTGTCCTCTTGTTGATCTGGTAAAGTGCATCTCATATTTTCACGTTTGCTTCTTTCTGTTCCCATTCTCCAGTGTAGTTAGTTTATCATACATTTTCACTGTCATAGAAAAAAGTAAAAGAAAATGTCAGCTTTGAACAGGCGGTGATGGTCCTGACACAGTCATGGGCAGTGGTTGGTTCAGTGTGTGTGTGTGTGTGTGTGTGTGTGTGTGTGTGTGTGTGTTGGACTTGAGCTACATGTTTGAGGAGTGTCACAGCTGGCTATAGATCTACAGAGAAAAACACGCAGATGCCCGAGTGTACGCACACAGACACACACATGCACGCACATTTCTTTCTCTTGTTTTTTTTTTTTTGTTTTGTTTTGTTTGTTTGTTTTTTTTTGATTGCATAATCAAAGTCCAGTTAGTGGTTGGCGTTGGAGGTGATGGACGCTCGCTGGGCAGTACGGTGCGCAGGAGTTGGACAAAGCAGAAAGCCTCCATTTCCTGCCTCTTTAGGCATCCACCACCGCTACAGTCTGATGCTGTCCCTGTGGCTCTCTTGATGGATAAATAACAACAACAACAACAACAACAACAACAACAGCAGCAGCAACAACAATGTGCTACAGCATATGGCAGGTCTTCAGCCAGAAACCACATCCAGTACCAGTACAGTATGTACGCGTATTGGTGGTCTATCGTCTGGGCAACACTCTCTCCAGTAAACCTGTCTCTACTCTCGAGTGCTGCTGGGCCGTGGTCTGTGTGGACGTCTGACAGGCATCCTTCAATGCCAAAGATGAGGCATGATCATGGGACGCTGGGGGATGTGGGGGGTGGGGGGAGCAGACGCTAACTGTGGGCTTCTCTGGGCCCAAGGACTGAGCCAGACTTCACTCTGACGTTAGCCCCTACTGATTATGCACTAAGAACATTCAGTGAATCATGAGGAAACAATTCCAAAACTCAAAGACAGGATACGAGAACAAGCATTTGAGAGCAACAACAGTTGATTCCGGGGTCTAGGGCGTGAAAGCTTCAAACAGTGAGGAGATCTCAATCGAGAGGACCTGGCTGGCTAGCTGGCTGGCTAGCTAGTTTGTGACTGACAAATTGCACTCTGTGAAGGTCCTGCTTGCGTTCCGCAGCCTCTTCTAGTGGAAATATCCCTCTAGTTTGATGGGGAAGGCTGGCGCTTACGATAAAAAACATCATAGGCTGTTTCTCAGGAAGCACACACAGTGATAAAAATAAAATACATGAATTAAAAAATTAAATTAAAAACTAAAATATGCCTCACATGTACTATGATTGGTGTTATTTAAAGCATTCTCTAGATGAACTGGTGTAAACAACATGAAATAGCTGCATACCATATGTCTAAGGTGTGTGTGTGTGTGTGTGTGTGCGTTAAAAATGATACATGTCTCATGTACCACCCCATCTGCATGCATAGACATAAACCTCTCAGCTCCCCCCTGCCCAAGTATATTAATGGCCTTGCATTCGCAGCTCTTAAACAAGATATCATACAAGCAAACACACACACACACACTCACACACAAACACTCTCCCTCTCTCCCCGTTACTCTCTATCTCACACAAACACTCACACACACTCACACACATAATTTATTATGTGCCCCCACTTTATCATGCTAGTGTGGAACCCATGAATAAATAAGGGATTATGCATAACTTGATAAGAACAGGGCCTGAGGCAGGAGTGGGTTTTGTGATGCCGCTCGGATCCTTCACCCCTTGACACAAGTTAAGACCTGGTGGCAGTGGAGAGATTGCCTCGGAAAAAGAAGCCATCTTGCTTGGGTCCTGCCTTTCCCTGTGCCATCCGCCCTGAGGGCAAAACGAAGCCTGGTATGTGTGTGTGTGTGTGTGTGTGTGTGTGTGTGCACGGGCATCAAAGACTGCCGTGCACTGGCATCAAACCTGCTTGTTGGGGCTACTGTAGTGGAGGGATAATATCATCAGCTGAGCCTTCTGGAGCTCAGCACCCACACGACGCTACAAATGAATCTAGCTGTCAAGTGATTTTTACGCATAAACAAGAAGCCTCTTATTGCGCCAGAGCAAGACACCAAGGCAGGAGGCTGCCTTTTACTGTAAGTTGAAATGCCACACTTTTGTATATGTGTGTGTGCATTGACAACTCGGAAAACTGGCAGGGATTGCTTCTAAGACTATAAATAAAGGTGTTTCCTATCAGTCTTATTCTGCTGTGCAACAGCACAAGGCCAGGCTATAGGACTTGCACACCGGTAGCACAGCATATGATAGGTCTCTGATAATCACTGATCTGAATTGTGCTAGAGACCATTTCAGGTTCTAATTCCATGCTGGACAAAACAATGCTAGAACATTCTATCTTGTCCCCAACTACTTCCTGTTACATTAACATAACATATAGAATGTTAAACAGGAGGTCCTGGGGGACCAGCTTTGGAACTAGAACCTGAAACGGTCTCTAGGAAATGAGCTCTTAGATGCTGTGTATGTGTTCTATATCATTTCATACTCATACACAATCATCTGCTTCTCGTGACTCAAGATTCAATCAGAGATTTTTCTAGACACCAAATATGAAGCAGCTCCTGGTGGATATTTGTTGGCACACATGCTATTGTTTGCTAACCTGACTCTCGCCAGCTGAGCTCCAAACAAGGATCTGGGACTGCTCAATAGGAGATGTATTTCAAAGGGCAGAGCCTTTTCACAAATCTTTCCGTATGATTGGATAAACCACTTTATTGACATGCTACTGCAACCACTCACATTGCAACCGCTAATGAGAGCTTCACTGGTCCACTTCGTCACATCAATTCAAATCCCGCCTGGCGAGTCTGATTGGTTAAGTATTTTTTGCTCCCTTGAAGGAGTTTGCATTGCCCTCGATCCCAGATCCTTGTGAGGAGCTCAGTGAAGCGCCCCTGGTGGAGCCTGGCGGAACTACAAGGATCTGGCGAGAGTCAGGTTAATCGTTTGCTATCAGGTGGAGGACTTCTGGTGAGTGTTCACTTACTTGCTTACTGTATATGTGCATGTGTGTGTGTGTGTGCGTGTGTGTATGTATGCACCTACTGTATCTGTGTGTGTGCGTGTGTGCATATGTGTGTGTGTGTGCATATGTGTGTGTGTGTGTGTGTGTGCATATGTGTGTGTGTGTGCATATGTGTGTGTGTGTGTCTGAGAGCCCCAAATCCTCCAACCCTGTGGGAGCCTGTGGGTTGAGTTCACTGGGGTTGGGATGTGGGGTGGCACAGCAGAGAGAGGGTTGTGTGTGTGTGTGTGTGTGTGTGTGTGTGTGTGTGTGTGTGTGTAGAGTTGACTGGGGTCGGGCTGTAGGGAGGCACAGGAGAGGGGAGAGGCTGTGTGTGTGTGTGTGTGTGTGTGTGTGTGTGTGTAGGCAGAGTTGACTGGGGTCGGTGCTGTAGGTAGGCACAGGAGAGAGGCTGGCAGATTGGGCACCTGTGGGCGATGGAGCCGATCCAGAGCATGGCAGAGACTGGCATCAGACAGGAAGAGAGCCCGCTGTGCCAACCTGCCCTCGAAGCTATTCATACCACACACGCTCGACACGGGCATGGCCACATCACCACGCTCGTACAAGGACAGGACCATCAATGCGCGCGCGCACACACACACACACACACACACACACACACACCTTTTCATGTATCTCAATACACACCGAGTTCATGAAATATCTCTATTTGCACAGAGTACGACACCAAAACAAACAAATTTGCTATCACATTCTCGCTATCCCATGTGTATGCATGACCCAAAACACACACACACACACACACACACACACACACACACACACACAAACACACACCCCAAATCTCTTCCTCTCTTGTCCACACACTCACACATACGCACATATGGCAGATGGAGGCTGTCAGCATGCCCTGAGCAAAATGTTCCAAATGAGAGGCACATGAGGCTCTGCCCTGTGTGTGATGGCTTTCACATGAGTGTGTGTGTGTGAGTGAGTGTGTGTGCATGTGTGGGAGGGGGGTTGTGTATGAGAGAGAGAAAGAGCAAGGGAGAGAGAGAGAGAGACAGAGAGAGAGAGAGAGAGAGAAAGAGAGCGACAGAGCGAGAGAGAGAGAGAGAGAGCAAGAGAGACAGAAAGAGGCAGAGCGAGAGCAAGAGAGAGAGCGAGAGCAAGAGCGAGAGCGAGAGAGAAAGAGAGAGGCAGAGTGAGAGCAAGAGAGAGAGAGAAAGAGAGGCAGAGTGAGAGAAATACACAAGGAAGGAAGTAGAGGATAAATAGGCAAACTAAGGAAGGTAAAGAAGGTCAGGTGGAAATAGAGTGAAACAGTGAGAAGAAGGAAAAAGACAAAGAGAGAGGGACAGAGACAGAGAGGTGAAGTGAATGGAGTGAAAGGGATGAAATGAGGTTGAAGGCGGGGAGGGACAGGTGCAGACGGAAAGAATGAGGAGAGGAGGGATTTGAGAGATAAAGCGACACAGACAGACAGAGACCCGGCACAAAGGACAGACAGAGAGAGGTGGGCATAGATCTACAGAGTCCTAGATACTCCACTGTCCATAGAGTTCTAGTAGGTGGAGTGCATTGTTGTATCTAGGATTCTATTTATCTATGGAAGTGGGTACAGTACCTACATGCAGATGCTTAGGATGCTGTGATGCTGTATCATCATACAGATCTGAAAATCTCTCATCCGGGGCGTGATCTCTGGATCATGGGAACTTGTATATAGCCATAGAAACAAACAGTTTAACAGAGAGGTACAGTGTGAGATGATTTGTCGGGCAGGCTATTGCAACATGGTGACAGTTCATTTGTCCAAATATTGTCTTTTTTTAAAAAAAAATTGGGCTTTAATGCCTTTATCTAGATAGGACAGTGAGTGGAAATGGACTTGAACCCGGGTCTCTGGATTCATGGTATGATACCTTAGCCAACAGTGTCCCTGTCCCATCACTGTCTTTAGTGGATGAGACCACCCATCCAGGCGTGACAAAGTCAGGAGTATATATGCAATGGAGTATAACAAAGCAACAGCGCTTTATTCCAGCAATATTGTCATTCACTTTTTACCATTTTACCATTTTTTATTTTGTGGTTGCTGCTGCAGGCAAAGGCATGTGTGAGCAGCATCCCCACCAGTTGCTCTCAGCCAATGACAGCAGGCGGATATTTTGCACATCAGACAAGGTTCCCGTTTCATGCCTTTTTTGAAATAGCCAAACACCTGCGGCTACCCCAAAGCTGGCTGTGGTATGAGGGTGTGTGTGTGTGTGTGTGTGTGTGTGCAGGCTAACGTACAGCATCATGTCTGCCACTCGGCAGGCTTCGGCAGGAGGGGCTCAAAATGGCACACACACATTGCCAGGGCTCAGCTGGTCTTTTCTAGCGCTGAGCCAAAAAAAACCCCATCCCCTCAAATGAAGACCTCCACTTAAAGACAATGACAGTCAAAGGCCAATGGAGTCTGACAACACAACCTTATGGTGCATAAATAATAACACGGTGAAGACTAGAGGATGCTTTGTAGACGATGTCTGAGAACATGCTTTGACCGAGCTACAGAGAGATGTCGGGCCAAGAAGCATACATTCGCCATGATCGCCATGGAGTTGCCATGGAGATGACCAGACCATGCATCACTGAACTTTTCACTCGCCATGGCGAACCGTTGCGGACCAACGAGACACTGTCTATGAACAGGAAGTGAGAAGAGTAATGATTTGTGACACCTCTCTGTGCTCAGTGTCCATGTGGAAGATAGCAGCGCCACCTTCATTGCCTCCACCACCACCACCACCACCAGCAGCAGCAGCAGCACCTTACCACACCCCACCTATGGCGGTGATGTAATCCCTAAACCAGTAGAAGAACAGAGCGCATGCAGCAAGACAGCCAGTGAGTGAGTGAGTGAGTGAGTGAGTGAGCGAGCGAGCGAGCGAAGGAGAGGAGAGCGAGAAGAGGAGCAAAGGGAGAGAGGGAGAGAGAGAGAGAAAAGCAGAGTTATGTAAGACCAGTTCCTCCCTCTTCCCCTCCCTCCGTTCCTCCTCCTCCTCCTGCTCTTCTTCCTCTCATCCCCCTCCCCTCCCCGCAGCGAGAGCGAGAGAGAGAGAGAGAGAGAGAGAGAGAGAGAGAGAGAGAGAGAGAGAGAGAGAGAGATTGAGGAGGAGGAGGAGGAGGGAAAGGGATGCATGTGACCATGCCAGAGAGAGTAGGAGAGGGAAAGATGAAGGGAAAGACAAAGACAGGCAGGGAGCATGAGAGAGAGAGAGAGAGAGAGAGAGAGAGAGAGAGAGAGAGAGAGAGAGAAAGAGGTAGAGAGAGAGAGTGAGAGAAACTGGAATCACAGAATGCTGAAGAATGAGAGATGAAGAGAGATACACATAAAGTCAGTGTAGACACAGTAGAGCAGAAAGAGAGAACTTGAGGGAAAAAGAGGGGGGGGTGTGTGAGAAGAGAAAGAGAGACAGAGAGAGAATGAAAGAAAGAGCGAGAGAGCTGATAGAGAGAGAAAGATCTCCTCCATCTCATAGTCAACCACTGGCACTCTGTGAGATAAGGTTTCCAAGTCTATCCCTTTACGCTGCTCGCCAACCCTCCAGCATATTGAACCATTAGTTGTTCCACACGGGGGAATACCCATGATCCTCCTCTCTCTTATAGGACACCTCTCCTCGCCTCCTCACACTAACTATCCAATCGAGAGCGAGCAGGTCTGGGATTATCTCAGTAATCAGAAAAAAAAAAATTCAATCCCACATCTGGGATTATGTACTTTCATGTAGCATGTTAGCCATGTTATTTATACCTTCTCTGCTCTGCATCTGAACAGCAACCTGCTATTCTGATTGGCTAAGGGGTCTTGGGTCTGAGGGTGATGATGGGTCACCCCCTTTGAACTAGCAGAACTTTCTCCATCTGTGGATTCATAATCGCAAACTCTGGAACGTTCCATACATGACCAATAACCTCAATCCAGCGGCCTAGTCCTCCTCCTCCTCCTCCGCCACCAATCCACGAGCAAAGGGCTGCATCCTAATCCAATCCATGAGATTTGCATCCTTCTGATATGATTTCCAGCCCATTTTTCACAAGAGAATAATATAAGGGCAGATAGATCATCCCATAAGCAGAACGCTAGTGATGGGTGCAGCCAGCAGGTGATGACTGGGCCTGTCGACTCGACTGGTGTTCGGTCGCCCTGCTACACACATATGGGCGTCCATATGAAACGCAGGGAGCGCATGCAGTGAATATTGGAAAGTAGGTGAGATTACGGCACTGTGATTAAGTGGATGACCAAGCTAATGAAACCCACGCTGATGTGGGTCAGCGGAGAGGGAGCGGCACTGAGTCCTTGCCCTCTGCCCCAGAGTGCTTATTTCCGCTCTGCCCTCCCATCTGTGGAGCTCTGGGCCGTCCGAGGGGTAAGGAGATGAGAGTAGGAGGGGGAGGAGGAGAGGAGAGGAGAGGAGAAGAGAGGAGATGAGAGGAGGAGGGGGAGGAGAGGAGAGGAGAGGAGAGGAAAGGAGGGGAGAGGAGAAGAGAAGAGAGGAGAAGAGAGGAGAGGAGAGGAGAGGAAAGGAGAGGAGACGAGAGGAGAGGAGAGGCGAAGAGAGGAGAGGAGAGGAGGAGGGGGAGGAGGAGAGGAGAAGAGAGGAGAGGAGAAGAGAAGAGAGAGCACCCGGACACCAAGTCCACCCATAACCCATAAGTCCCACATGGGAAGCTACGTAGTACGCATCCGCTTTTAATGATACGTGTGATACACACACGGTGGCGGCGGCGGCCGTCCGCTACCTTATTAAAGTATTAATTTAATCTGCCTGTGTGGCTATGCAATATTCACTCAGCAGCTGGGTCACGTATTTGTCTTCTTTGTGTGTGTGTGTGTGTGTGTCAAGGATTTAATCACACTGGGCTTAAGAAAACCCTCCTCAGTCAAGTCTAACATACACATCATCACACGTAACCTTATTGCACAACACACAAACACACACACACAAACACACACACACACGCATACATACATTCACAGCTGTGCATGACAGAGGCTAATCAATCTAAATAGATAATTTACAACCGGGAACATGGGTAAACGTTTCAGTCCAGATGTGGCTGTAGTGAGACTGGCACACTGTGATCAAATTTTATTGGCAAGTCTTAAGATATCATCATCTGGTTGAAGGTGGGAATGGCGTGGGAAAAAAGGTGGTGGGGGCACTCCACCCTTTGCGAGATGAGGGCTGCAACCAATTTCGAGTCTGACCATCATTCCTCTCTCAAATATTCATTTGAGAATACAGAAGCAATAAATTATTCAGAGTAAACAATAACCCTGTTTTTCTTTTTTAAGTGTACATCTAACCAATCAGGGGGGCGTATTTTAACCTCACCTTTTGAAATTTTAACGGATGACCTACTAACTGGCACAACGTACTAAAAAAAGCATCCAAGTCATTTGCTTCATTACCCTCTATAAATGAATAATATATTATTTATATTATTTATACACTGGTGTCTTCGGACAGACAGGGAAAAAAACCTGCGGAGCAACGATTAAATACAGATTACAATCAATATGCAGTAATGGCAGTCAAGCTAAAGCTTTATCATCAGTGTCGATTCGCATGCATATTTCTTATCCGTTCCGATGTGTCAAAAATGGCCAAGCGCGAACACAGCCTACTCATGCAAAACGCTGCAAAAATGTAAACATTTTTCCTTTTTTTTCCCTCCTTCGTTTTTTTAATGCGACACCTTGCATCGTACAACAAAGCCACTTACAACGACGGTGCGCTGGACAGCAGAAGCCATCAGACCTGTGCGTCCACCTGATCGCTGGAACCTTGCAGACCCGCACAACAAATGGCCAATAACAGAGGTTCTAACGGATTGCAGTCAGTCAACTGGTTTGTACATTGCTTTGTTTATAAAACCATGGTTCACAGCTGTTGTCATATCAAAGACTGACATTCACTGAAAAAAATAAGACCGACGCCGTTAACCTCGCCAAATTTGTAGCGAGTTTCAACGTGCACAGGTTACAACGTTGCATTCATGTTTGTTATTGTTGCCGTTTAATAAGCTATGCAATTAACGCTGGCGATGGTGATTCCAACATTCCCGAACGCATCAGGGCAGAGAAGAACCTACTGCCTTTGTGTTGTGGAGAAAGCAGCCATCTCAAGTAGCCTACCGTGGCAAAAACCGTATTGTAAACACAGCCCAGAATTCGGTCCATTTTAATTACTATTTCACGCCGTACCTTTGCTCTCCTGGCTCTCGTCTTGGTTTTCCTCGGCGTTGTTCTCCATGGCTGGTTTCATTCCATCCATCACGTATGTCTTCTCTGTGATACTTTACTCCTGAGCAGCGAATTTCTCTCCTTCTCTCTCGACAGCCGTGTGAATCTCAATCTCTCGTGAAGATGTAAAGGTTTTGTCAGATAGGATTTTGCTTAGATTAGTGGCTCTCAGGCGACAGAGGCAGCTCGAGCGCAAAGTGGGTCCGTCTTTCTCCCAACCGAAGGGGTATGGCACCGCGTTCACGTTCACAAAGACAAAATCTGCACGGGTCCGTTCAGCGGGGAAGCGCGTGTGGCAGATTCATTCCTTTACCCGTATTTAGCATCTCGCCCACAAACAGACGCACACGGCCAGCGCGCGCGCGCAAACTCACACACACACACACACACACACACACGCACACACACACACACACACACAGCAATCAGGGGAGATAGGAGACGGATACAGTTAGACTTTCTGCCAAAATGATGACAGCTAAGTTACAGTTAAGGGTGAGAAAATACAGAGAAAGCAATATAACAGATATCTCACTGTACATTATCTAAAATATATGAAGGCTTGGAACTTGATGATTGGTTTGATTGGTTGATTGATGATTGGTTTGATTGACAACATGGTTGCCATGTGATGATGGCATGTGATGGCCACTTGTCCAACTACAACGGGTGAGCAGGAAGGATGCACATTCATATGAAAAATCAAATATGGGACCCTGAGCCGGAACACTCATCCCAATTGTTCCCTTTGGACACTGTTGGTTGATAATAAGGGCATCCTCAAACAAAAGAGAAGCCATCTGTGCAGAATCCTCTTAAATAAGGTATTAAATCTGCTTTCACGTGACCGTGCTGCTGGGGCTGCTCAAAGCGCAGTCGCTCCGGCCGACCAGACAAAGGATCATGCTGTCCAGGAAGAGGAGCCAAAAGCACAACCCATCCTCCCAAGCCACCAGCACAGCACACAACCAGGAAAGAGCACCAGCAGACTCCGGGGAAGCCCTCTAGTGCCCCGGGCAGAGAGATCACCACTAGGATGGGAGGTCACTCACACACACACACACACACACACACACACACATACACACATAAAGCCACTAGGCCCCAGCTTCTATGAGGCCGGGCAACTTCCAATGGCAATTGCATTAGAGAGAGGGTCGCTGGTTGCCTAGTGGTCAGTGGAAGCTATATCTTCCCCTCTCTGGTCTACACACTCCACACAGTCAGGACCAGGGACAGTTAGTGAGTGTGCTGATAAACAGAACAACAACATCTGAGATACCTGGACGAAAATGAAAATGAGTCTTTTCTCCAACAAAAGTCACTGCAAGGAACAGGGAACATTTTTCAGTAAATGCTGTTCCCCTATGATTATTTGGGTTATGATGCTCTAAGCTCAGGATTGGATCTATATATCACACACACACACACACACACACACACACACACACACACACACACACACACAAACTCCCACACACACTCCCACACACACACACACACTCCCACACACACACACACACACACTCCCACACACACACACAGAGTCGTGAGGTGAAAAAGGACAGAAGCGTTCAGGTTATTTGGCAAAGCCCAGTTGCTAGTGTTTACTGAATACAAATCTCACAGACTGTTTGAAGAGAGCCTGCCATGGAATCTTTCTAAAAGCACTGACATCAGGGAAGCGTATCCTTGGGCTTTTCACACCAGGAAAGAATTTGGTTCGCAACCTCATCTTAGCCACGCCAACTACCAGAAGTGCTGTAGTAGCCAATGTGGTGAAACAGAACATTCTGGATGTGGCGTCTCTGCAGTGGAGGGGACAAATTTAGACAGACTGAAATCTGTCACTTAAATTCAGGATGTGCAGTAGGCCTACACAGGCAGAGGAGAAGTTATATTAGGTGATGTTGACACTGTGATACAGAGAGCTGATGAGGATTTGCAAACCCTCATACTTGACTGTAAATAGTGTTTGTCTTAAAAACACCACCTGTTTGCACACAAACTTCCCCAAGACACTTGATGATGGGTGTTTGTTGATGCTGATGACCCAGATTTTGAAGTACAAATGTTACAGTGGTTACAGGATATTGTGCACTTGTGTGGCCTTAAATTATTCAGAATGTGTTAATACATCCATACATCAACAAACCACCACTACATACACTTCTGTATTTACAGCACACTATACATTTTACAATACTTTTCATGAAGCATATATTGATGACTATTTAATTGTTTTTAAAAGGTTGAAGCTCTGTTGCAGAGCAAACAGAATAACTGGGATTTGCATAATTAAAATCTATCAAGCCTTGAATCGGTTCAGGAACTTATTCTCAATCTGTCAGTGCAGCATGAAACAGGTCAAGAAGGCAAAATAACAATGAACAAACAGTTGAAGTCATAAAATGTCAGAGAAAGAATCATTACAAATATTGTTTCTCTCCTCTTCTCTCTGATTATTATGGAGTAACTCATAACTCCAGCCAGAGGAAGAGCCTGGGCAAGCCTCTCACGACAAAATGGATGCTGGGTGAATTTTACTGTCTGCTCTCCAGCCTTGGGGATGCACTATAAAGGGGCCTTCACACAAGATCAAAGAGATGCTTTTTCTCCCTCTCAAGCACTAAAACACACACACACACACACACACACACACATCATACCACACACCTAAGCGTACACACACACATACACACACACACACATACACACACACACACACACACACACACACACACACACACAGACCATACCACACACATAAGCACACACACCACACACACCATACCTCACACCTAAGCGCGCACACATACAGTGCTAGATGTTTTTCAGTTCATATATGTTGCTTACATGATGCAATCACACCTCCTAGTACAGTATAGCATACTATAGCATAGTGTAGTATAGTAGGCTAGGATAGGGCACAGTAACATTAGGGTTCTCTATTCTGAGATAAGTTGTCTTGTTTGATCAGATTCAGCTGCAGCCAAACAAGTGGGAAGTTGACACAAATCAGATTACTGGCTGCTGAAGCATCAATGTTTGTACAACACGATTTGGAATGACACTTCAAATGCTCTAAACAAATACAAATATCTTTGCATGTTGTAAATAGATACTCTGCAGATATGTTCAAGAACGTAAGCCGAGGTGCAGCGACCTTTGAACGCAATTTGTAACATCAACTATGATCTAAGCAGTGACATCCCCGCGTTTGAGGCGAGGGGTGGGGCGCAGCTTGTGCAGTGAGCAAATGAGGTTTGCTGGACAAGTAGTGTGCCTAAGACACAGATCGCCGTGGTGATTCTGAGGGCTGCTTTTGTGCCCGGCCATCCCATAATCGTCCCTGAATTTGTGGGTCACAGATTAAGCGCTTGTCTCATGGATGAGAGAGCAGTCTCTGGCACACTCTCTCTCTCTCTCCTAGGACTCAGCTGCTGTGTGTGTGTGTGTGTGTGTGAGCGATGAGCGTGTGTGCACACAGGCCCACACACACACACACACACACAGCTCTCTTTCATACGGGCACACTCTCACATTGTAATATACAGTAAATTATCTCATAAACACACAACATGACACACTGTCCTCTTGTCTCCCCTTCACTAATCATGTCATTATCAAACTATCAAACAAAGCAGATCCTACTCAATGATGTTTATAGAATATGTGTATGTGTGTGCGTGTGTGTGTGTGAGTGTGTGTGTGTATGTGTATGTGTGTGCGCGCGTGTTACGGAGTAGCGGCAGTTCTGGTAGGGGGTCTGTTTTGGGAGGTTGATAAGGGCCCTCTAATCCCCCGTGGCTTGTGGGCTAAGCCTATATCCCCCATACTGGAGTTGATCCGCCAACAGGGGCAATAGTGGGGGTCTCGGGTCTAGACAGGGAGGGCTACAGATAGGAGAGCTTAGGCTCTTCTCTCTTTCTGTGTGTGTGTGTGTGTGTGTGTGTGTGTGTGTATGTGTGTGTGTGTGTGTATGTGTGTGTGCACGTGGCTATGAGAGAAATACAACAATTGGAAGAAAAGTTACATCAACTTATCAAAATATAATCTACTTTCCATAAAAGTCAGCTTAACAAACCGGGACCTGTAGTCATTACATCTCTGACCTTTCAAAACAGTCGGTTATTCAGTCTCAATTGGCCTCCGCTCCGGTTTCTGCTTTAAACAAAAGCAAGCATACTTTCCTCAGTGCTGTTCCCCGGCACTAACTGATGAGCCCTAAATTTCAAGCACAGAAATGCCCCCCCCCCCCACCCCAAACCAAACCCCCAACCCACCCCCTGCTCTCAGTGCTCGTTCTGTTCTCCAATCTCTCTCTCTGTCTCTGCTCTGCCAGGGCTGCCTGTGTTGCCGTGGTGAGCGTGGCTGGGCGGTGGTAACGAGGTCATTACGCCTTGGTTTTATGTCCTCAGACAGAGAGGAGAGCTAATGTGGAAAAAGAGGAGACAGGTTGCCAGCGAGGGCCTTTGAAGCCCCTCAGTAAACACGCAGCGGCCCCAGCGAGCCTTCTATGGCAGACGCGAGGGGACACTGCTTATGATGAAGCACAGACGGACGCCATCACATCTATTGTAATGGATGGAGAGAGAGAGAGAGAGAGAGAGAGAGAGAGGCAAAGAGAAAAAGAAAAGTTTGGAAGCGAGACTGAGATTCATCAAAAGCTCCGTGGCATTAAGTGTCCAAAAAAGGCTTGTTTTGATGAACACAGAGTCAGTGAAAACAGTAGAACATTCTAGTTCACAGCTTTTAAATAGCCGAGGTAAACATCCTAGCATTTTTGTTTTCAATATATAGGCATGCAGTTTGAGTGGACGCACAGACAAGCGCATGAATTAAAACTAAAACACACATACATCAAATAGTGAGTGTTTGACAGGATGGCAAGCACAATGAGCACACCATTAGAGGACTGAGGTAAACACCGGAATAACATCCTCAATACACACAGTGCACAAGATCCAACCCTCAAATGACCTCTTTATCATCTACCGGAGCAGAGACAAACATTCACTAAACATTCATCTAACCAATCAAATACACAGACCGCAAAAACAACAATATTCACCACAACATCAACAACTCTGTGCTTTCAGTGTGACTAAAAGATCAACCAGTAGCCAAGCCAGTCACACTAAATATGTAATTCTATGATGATTCTAGATTTGGAACTTCAGGGATGGTTGGCCATGAGACAGGGGTCAGCATGAATGGAATAAAAGGTCATCGCTATAGAGACGGACCTGAACTACTGCCCTTTTCCCTCACCATGGTTTTAACCAACCTGTCTGAGAATGTCGTTCAGTGTATATTACTGCCTGTCTCTCACTATAGCCTTAGGGTTAGGGTTACTGTCTGTGTCTCACTATCGTAGATATAATATACTGTCTGTGTTCTAAGTCGTGCCTTAACTTAATTATGGTCAGTTCATGACAGCTGTATTAATAATGTCATAAGCATACCAACACAGACATGTACGCCCGCGTGGGCATACACATGCACACATGCAAACACACACTCATTCACTCACTCACTCACACAAGCACATGCACACACACACAAATACACAAGCAAACACACACACTCACACACACACACAAACAAAGGGAGAATTAATAGGCTCCTGCTGGCACCTCTGTCTAATCCCGCTGCCTTTAATGGACTCTAGTCTCCTCTGCAAAAGGGAAACTTCAGCAGGAAGGAAGGGCCTCCAGCTCCTCCGACACCTGACCACCCCGTCCCCGCCCCATCTCCACCCCCGCCCCCACCCCAACCTCCATCCCCTGCGCCGCCACACCATATTGATCAAGCCCCCCCCCCCCCCCACACACACACCCACAGCCCCATATCCCCCTCCCCCATCCCTGAGTGCCACTCCCGCAATATGCTGGGGGGACTCAGCTCAGCTGTGGCCAGGCAGCAGGTCATAGGGGAGGACTGAGAAAAACTGCACATCACTGCAGAAATATGGTTATGTGTGAATGTATGTGTGTGTGTGTGTGTGTGTGAGTGTGTGTGTGAGACAGAAAGAGAAAAGACAGAACATAACAATGGGTGTGTGTGTGTGTGTGTGTGTGTTAATGGACAGGGCTGGATCTGAGTCATGCATATGTGTTTATGTGTTTCAACAGGCATGTGAGGAAAAGGCCAGTGAGAGTGTGTGAGTGTTCGTGCAACTATGTGTGTGAGAGAGGGAGCGAAAGAAAGAGAGAGAGGGAGCGAGAGGGAGGGAGAGAAAGAGAGATGGGGAGAGGGAGAGAGAGAGAGAGAGAGAGGGTGTGAGTGTGTATGTGCAGGGTGACCCACTTTGAGCTCGGCCACTCCACCCGCTTACGACCCGCTCTGTCTCCAAGGAGACGCCTGGAACAGAGACAGCGTTGATCCCCATGGTGGCGGGATTGTCTTAATCCCCCCCCCAGTACATGCACACATCTCAGGCTGGATTGGGCCGTGCTCAGGGACACAGAGTGTAAGCCATCATCAACATAAAACAAACATAAAACAAACCTAAAGCCAACGCAAGGCCAAGGGGATCCAGAAGCCTGCAGATCCCTGCCACTAAATGCCACCACTACACTAAGTCTGATGTAAACACACTGGTGCTTCAGCTCCTATTATTGAGACATTATGAAGGCTGTGAAAATACACATACAGTACCTTTAATCTGGCATTCATTTAGATCTGAATAATACACATACGTGACCTTTAATCTGGCATTCATTTAGATCTGAATAATACACATACAGTACCTTTAATCTGGCATTCATTTAGATCTGAATAATACACATACAGTACCTTTAATCTGGCATTCATTTAGATCTGAATAATACACATATGTGACCTTTAATCTAGCATTCGCTTAAATATTCAATAATACACACTTAGGTTAGGCTTTTGTTTTCTATGTGTCTCCTAATATGAAACTATGTTGACTAAAAAAAGGTGTTATTTCTGTCATTATGGAAAGGTTTGAAGAGAGGGTGGGTGTCTTGACATCAAAAGCACATACACCTGGTGACTGAACCTGAGCATTTTTGTGGTAGCGCACAGAAGTGGGTGCACACACACACACTTACTCACACACAAACAGACACATGCACAAACAGCTGCTACCAGAACCTCTAGACGCTTTTGTATTTGTTTAGTAAGCCTCATTAGGGGCAAACAGGATGAGCACGAACAGAAGAGAGATGGTGGGAAAATGCACAGAAAGACAGCCAAGTGAACACACACACACACACACAGACACACACATACACACACACACACAAACACACACACACACACACACACACACACACACACACACACACACACACACA
>JASCQY010000053.1:13018677-13028876 GCA_030264315.1 Sardinella tawilis | reverse complement strand
TGGTGTGAATCAATCCATAGCCCTGTTGTTAGAGGTCACTGAATGCTGTCTGTAGCAAAAAGAATGAAAAAAAATGTCAGAGTTATAGACCAATAACTATTGTTATCTGAATGGGGCATAGCGAAATGAAACTGCAAAGTAAGACACTACAGCCCATTCATTATTCGGTCTACGTTGTATAAAATTTTTTCGTTCTTTTTCCTATGAACAGCATTCAGTGACCTTGGACAAAAGGGCTATGGATTGATTCACACTGAACATCTCCTTTAACATGAGAAAGCTGCTTTAGATGAAGATTAAGGCTAGACATACAGTACAGTCAGAGTGTGCAGCAATCTGAAGGCACGACTGGGCATCAGAGTCAACAATGGTGCCTTTACGCAATCGCAGCTACAGACTGGTGTTGGTAGTGAGGGAGTGTGTGTGTGTGTGTGTGTGTATATGTATGTGTGTGTGTGTGTGTGTGTGTGGGGAAGATGTGTTAAGGTGCAACAATTAAGTGGTCAAAAACGGCGACTGTAAAATGAGGTCAGTTATGTTAACAGTGTCAGTATGTGCAAGAAAATGAGCTACACATCAGTTGATTTGTGTCTGGACACATCTCACCTTCATTGCCAAGGGTGCCCAAAACACATACAATACACAGCCGGGAATGAAGATCAAACAATGGTACAGTATAAACTCAACCAAGAGATTAAAGAATAACTTGATGAAATCCATGGACAGTAAAACAATGAGTTAATGTGTTAACACTGTATTGATTGCTACAACCTATAATGTCATAATTTTTGGACTCTGAAATCAGTGACAATACTTAAGACCCTACCACAAAACACTGGACTGTGGATGGCAAAAAAAAAAAAAAAAAAAAAAAAAAAAAAAATCAACCACCGTCTAGGAAACAGATGAAAAAAATGGTAGGCTTAAGGCATGAAACAAATGCCCTTTCCAGGTTTTGAAAGGAGATTTAATCAAGGTCTTAAAGAGGTCTGTTCTCCTGTTCTAGCGTCATATATAAAGTCAAGCTGTCTTTAGATGAATTGGAATGCTTCAGTAGCGTACCCATTTAAGACTTACAAGGGGGGGGGGGGGGGGCATAGAGGTGCTATACAGGGGTCCATCTTGAGTTATCACAACATCAGTAGGCACAGTTACAGACTTGAGCTATGTTAACAATTTCTGACAAAAAGCTTCATTTGTGGTTTTAAAAAAAATACCAATGAGGTAAAACAAAAACAAATGAACCAAAAACAAAACAAACCCCCCCAAAAAAGTAGTTTAGGCGACAAGATCTTTGGTAAATCAACTTTGAGATCTCTGAGCCAGGATGACAGTGTAAGAAAAAAAAACAAAAACAAACCCAAAATGTTTACATAAATTAAACAAAAAAACAGAAACAGATTGTCCAGGTGGTGCTCTGCATTGTTGGGAATGACAAAAGGAATGTGGGAATGTGGGAATGACTATCAAAGCGACTGACCACGTGCTATAGACTACCACACATGACGGGCCTCACGAGAGCATGTATGTCAGCATATGTGTGTGTGTGTGTGTGTGTGAGAGTGTGTGTGTGTGTGTGTGTGTGTGTGAGAGTGTGAGACAGAGAGAGAGAGGAGAGCGTGGCAGGAGCAGAGCATTGGCCTGTGGGGACGAGAGGTGCAAAAAGCTTCGCCCAGGGCTTCGGTGGGGTAGGCCAGCCCTTCACAGGGGTACGTGACTGAAGAGATAGGACACGGACTCCCCGTTGTGGGTCCGCCTGATGGCCTCGGCCAGGATCATGGAGATGTCGATGACCTACAGTAGGATGGAGCAGACATCACACCGCTCCCATTAGCGGCTGGGTCACATGAATGAGCATGTAGGCGGCTAATTGAGTCATGCCTGTGGTGAATGGATGGGCGCGGCTAGCCAGCGCTAAGGGGCTAAGGAGCTAAGGGCCCTCCCTGGGCTCCACTCGCTTCCCTTCCAAGTTCACCTCGAGTTCAGTTCTACTTTACAGAAGAAATATTGCTTGCTTGCTCAATACTATACTTGGCCTCAATACTACTGTGGCATTCACCCTGTCTGTGCACATGTGTGTATGTCTGAGATCTCAGGAGTACTGTACATCACCTGTGTGTGTGTGTGTGTGTGTGTGTGTGTGTGTGTGTGTGTGTGTTGTACCTGGATCTTCGGACACTGCTTCATCTTCTCTTCCTGGGGGATGGTGTTGGTGACGACCACAGCCTCAAAGGGAGCGTTGTTGATGCGTGAGATTGCAGGGCCGGAGAAGATGCCATGTGTAAGGATGGCATAGACTTTTATCGCTCCAGCAGAGATCAATCTGTCAAACACACACACACACACACACACACAAAGTATGAAACACACATTGGCACAGAGCAGCACACATAAGGTAGACGCATGAACATGAACAACTCTTAAGCTTTTTATTACAAGAATCTAAACAGGTATAAAATATGGCACCTATTGGCAATATTGAGAAAATGAGAAGGATAAAAACAATCTGGACATTAAGAGGTCAATGAGCTTAGTGAAAAGCTTTTGCACAAAATTGCACAATTTCAGTGGTATTCAATGGTAGAAAATTGCACAATTTCTACCTTTGGCATTAAGGCCATACAAACGAAGCCTAATCATATCTCTAAGAACAAAGAAAACAACTGAGTAAACAGTGTGTGTGTGTGTGTGTGTGTGTGTGTGTGCTCATGATGCGATGAATGGTCACAGCAGCAGCATATTTCCCTAGACAAGGCTGCTTGGGAGGGGAAGAGGAAGCTAGCTGGGACTAGCCGTCCTTTCCCTGGAGGTGAAAAATCTCCCACAAGACTACAGACTGTATGCCCACACAGGGCAGTGCCGGTGACGCTCAGCGGGGGAATATTTACATAGTAGCGCTGGCCCTGCCAGGCTAGCGAGTCGTACAAACACACTGCAGAGGACTGGGTCACAGCTCAGACCCCTCTCTGCCTCTCAGTGGGACAAGCCGTCCTTAAGTGACTCAGTCTGGTGTGGGCTAGTTCACACACAGCATGGCCGTGAATATTGAAATCAGTCCAACATCAACTTCAAACTTCAGAGGGAAGAGTGTGACTGAAAGTCACCTTAGAATATAAATAGCCCCAGGTATACAATATGTATATACAGTATTATGCAATGTAATGTAATGTAATGTATGTAATGTATACCACTACAGAATCACAAGTGTCTCATGGTAATCAGTGGAACTATACAAAAGTCTTCTTTGGATTTACAGGTACAGTATATCTAAATGTTTACATCTCTGCTTTTATCATCTTTCATTATGCCCTGTGTGAAATAACCCCCATACAGTATATTCCCCATGATGATTATGTTTGGGTGCTGGTTGCTCTCAGGTGCTCACTTGTCGGCCGCGTGGCAGATCGTTCCGCAGGTGTCGGCCATGTCGTCCACCAGGATGGCCACACGGTCCTTCACGTCTCCGACCAGCACCATGCGGTCCACCTCGTTGGCCTTTTTGCGCTCTTTGTGAATGAGCGCAAACTCCACATTCAACCGGTCAGCAATGGAGGTCACCCTAAAGATGGAAAGATAGATTCAGTGACATCAAGATAGCACAGCTGACAGAAATGGTGTCAATTTAAAACAAACTGATGGCACGAAAAGGACAGAAAACTTGAAAGAAATGATCCGGGGAGAGAAGAACACAGCCTATCTACTGTAAAAGGTGAAAGATGTCGAGGAAGACTTGTGACGGGAAGGCCGTCTCCAAATTCGGCCATTTGATACAATGAGTGCAGGTCAGGAAAGGGATTGAACAATGGAGGCATTCAGGAGCCGGTCTTTCTGCCGGCCACACGCGTCACGTGGGCTCAAGGTGCCCTCTTATCCCCCCAGCCTCGCTACATTATTAGCCGAGTGCACACAGGAGTTTCCCTCCGCTACGTCAGGCCGAGACCTTCAGAGGATAACAGGCTTCATGGCAACCATTTCCATTTCTATTTCTAGTTTTTGTACAATCTAACTGGATAACGAGAAATGCGCTCCAGACAACCGGATGCACAGGGAGGCTTCATTTCAGACATCAGACCCACCTTTTCGCTCCCCCTGCGTCTGGCGAGACAATGATACAGTTCTTCCATTCCGGAATATTCTCACGGATCCACTGGAGCACAGCAGGCTCAGCATAGAGGTTGTCCACTGCAATGTCAAAGAAACCCTAAAAACAAACAAGAAACATCTTATTTCAAATTGGACAACAGCTTCTACCCTGAACTATACATGTTGTTACAAAAGTGAAAATATGGGTTCATTTAGTTGCAAAGTCAACTTCTCGTTACAGTACAGTACAAAAGCCCTTACTTGATTGGGGGTCACAAATTCATAACAATTCAAAAGAGGGGGGGGGGAATTGGGGATTGAACATGGACTGGGAATATCCATGCTGCCTTGCGCGCTCGTACCGAACTGCACGGCAGCCTGGTGACCAAGGCCAAAATTTTCGCATGGATTTGGGAACCAATCACAGGCCGGGAAAGGACGGCAGGACGATAACGCATATTATTTGACAGACATAACCACACGTACCCTATGAGACAATTAATGGGTGGTTTCCAGACTAAATCTCACGTTTAGTTGGATTTAGTTTGGCGTTAGCCAGGCTAGGTTTGAACATGGACTCTCCGGTCTAAGGCTTTAACCAATGGGATACAACAGCCCTATAAATAGCACTGTGGCTCAGCTAGGCACCTATGATCCGATGGCCCAGCGGGAGGCGGGGGATCTCAAACCGAGTGTAAACAGAGTCTGAACGTTTAACACATCTGCATAGAGGTCACAAGAGAGCGCCACCTTCTGGTCATTCAGCACCTCAACACTGACCTGAATTTGTGAGGCATGCAGATCCATGGTGATGATGTGGTCTGCTCCAGCCACAGATAGCATGTTGGCCACCAGCTTAGCCGAGATGGGAGCCCGACTCTGAGAATGAACACACACACACACACACACACACACTTTAGAAACTAGCAAATTGGGAGGGTACCTATACCCTCCCTTGTACTGCCTTGTTTGAGAGAATTACTATAATAATTCATGCTTTCATACAACACCAGCATCACATTAATGAAAGAAGAGAAATCTTAAGCTTGACATTTAACATGAGCAGGGATCTGCACAGCATAGCCAGAGGCTGTTTCCTTTCCAGTTTCTCCTTCACATAGGGCTGGCTACACATGTCCTGTTAAAATGGCAAATGCATTCTTGACACAAGCAAGGGGGATCACTGAGCAACGAACACACACACACACACACACCCTACTGTTGCACTGGGAAACTCTTTAACTCATGAAACCTCATTTAAACCTTGACCTGTGATCTGATGGCGAAACAGAACAGTTAGCCAACAGAGCATCAGAGACAATGCCTAGGCTAGGTAGGCCTTGTCCTCGGATCATCTCTGGTGACCTCAAAACCCCCTGCTGGCATGTCTGCTTGCAAAAAAAAAAAAAAAAAAAGACACTCCGTGTTTATGTAAGCCAGCATTTACATAATTAAATAAACAGGCAGGAGAGATGTCTGCCCTCAAATGATGTCAGCACAGCTGCAATACAAGTATCTAAAACCTTGCTCTGCACATTTCCAGATGATGAATATTGTCAGTGTGTGTGTGTGTGTGTGTGTTTCTGTCTGTCCATTTATTGTGAAATCTGCACTCCTGACAGTGTTTGGGGCTTGAGTCCATTGTTCAACTTGTGCTACAGAGAGACTCAGCATGCCGTATTGCCCTTTTGAAACCTGATAAAGCAGCGGGCCATCATGCATCTCCCAACATGCAACACACAGATAGACAAAACAGACAATGAAGATCAATGGGACACACAGACTGTTTATCCTTCCCACACAGCTCACTGTGATGAGGATTGATTTCAGCTCCTGAGGGGGAAAAAAAAACCTACTCTGTGTTTTGAGACTAATGAAACCACTAATGGATTATATGCTAGTTCTCTCCAACAGGTTAAGCTCAACTGAAATTAATATCTAACCCCCTAGCTTAATGCGGTGTCACAGCAGTGCAAATTGCAGTGAAATGCACTTGCCAAAACTCCAAAATTCAAAAACATAGATAATGCTAGTATGCTAAAGCATACCATAAACTGACTCAAAACCAGGTAAGCATGGATGGGGTCACTATGGTAGCGTAACCTCAAGGTATATGTGTGTGTGTGTGTGTGTGTGTGTGTGTGTGTGTTTGGAGAGTTCTGTACCTTGTCTTTCTTGTCCTGGCGAGCGTAGGGGAAGCAGGGGATGACGGCGGTGACGCGCGACGAGGAGGCGATCTTGCAGGCGTTGATCATGATGAGGAGCTCCATGAGGTTGTCGTTGATCTCGCCGCAGCCACTCTGTACGATGTACACGTCCTCCCCGCGGACGCTCTCGCCAATCTCCACACTACCAAAGACCAGCATCAGCATTTTACACCACAGATGCAGAAAATCGCCTTGGTTTGTCTGCTCTTTGACAAGCTACACCATAAAAAACAGACCCTATTTGATTATTATCTGGTCTGCATCATCTTCAGCTTTAAGCTGTCTGGCAAATAAAGGCACAGTCACAAATGTGTCCTCCTTTTGTTTATTAGTGTGGTTTAGTTGAGTAGCTAGCACAGCTAGCACGTTTCTACTGCATGTACGGGTGTCAATGCAAAAGAAGTAGGAGAAAATGTACAATACATGGCCAATTTTGACTTTCATCCCAACCAAAACACTAAAAAAAACAAACAAACTAAACAAAACAAACTTAAAAAAAAAAAAAAAAAAAAAAAAAACACACACACACTACACTGGGTCCTTTAAATTATGAGTATATTCAGCCTTCAAGTCATCATTCATGCATTAGTTTCAGGTCTTCATTTATGCATCAGTCAAATCAAAAGAGAACATTAAAGTATGCAAAGTATTTCACTTTCACATTAACGTCCAAGCTCAAGATTGTAAAGCTTTTGCTCCAGTTGTGGCTATATGACCCTGAGAAAGCAGAAATAGCCCATGGTGAAATAGACCATGGTGATACAAAACGAAAAACTTAGCAGAAACAATAACAATACCCATGGCTTATTGGCGTGCAGGAAGAGAGAGAGAGAGTGAGAGAGTGAGAGAGAGAGAGAGAGAGAAAGTGAGAGGAAAAAAAAAAACACACCAAAAAGAATCTCTGGTCTCAAGGGAAAAAGTAACGCTAACATGAAACATTCCTCCAAGCAGCCAGGCTATTCCCTCGTCATCTGGCAGCCATCAGGACCGGCTCATGTGACCAGAGCAGAGGAGCAGTTCTGGACAAACCTCTTGACAATTCGGAGGGGCCCACGGCACAAATGAATTAGGTGCATCTGGGCAAGCCTCACAGCCCATGTGAGAGACAGGCACGAGACACACGAGACCTGCAGGCTCATCCACTGCTGCACACTAGGCTATCTACTATACTGGACTATTGCATACCAGAGGGAACCCAACAACTGCAAAACAAATGCCCAGTCAAGGTCATTTCCCAACATGCACACACACCTGCCTGCATTAAAGTGGGAGTGTAGTGCACCCACACATAGGACGCACTCATGTAACAATGTTTTTACATAACAGCAGTGCCTTCTATGCAACTTCGCTAAGACAGACTACCTGTAGAATGGAACAGCTGTGTCAAGCTTGCATTCACAATACTAGCATGGTTATGGCGAGGATTGCGTCACATGTACTGAAGTAAAAAAGGAAACATGTCAAATGTGGGTCAGTCACCCTTCTCCGTTAATATATACTCAACTCGGCTGTATTTCAGATAGGACCTGGAATGGGGCTTTGGGTGCAATCGTGTGACGTATAGGTCTAACTTAGGTCAGTGAGTTGTTATTGTCCTATCTATTGATAACATAAATTAAACTTAATTCCTGCTCTGCACAAAAATGCACATGAATTACAACAAACTAGCATTGCGACCACGTAATACAACTAACGTTATCATTTTCCACCTGATAGCGGACAACAGACTACAATGTCGAGCACTATCTGCCTAGGGGTACTGTAGCTAGTGTAAACCCCAAATCCCGCAAACAAGAGAGCAGTGGTTGGTATACGGTCAGCAGTTGTGACTGAAGTGAAGTCCAGCTGTGTTGCTAAAGGAAAGAGTTGACTAGCTAGGTCATCAACTTGACAGATGCAGCTAGCGCATAACGTTACTTATCCAATCTAATCAGGTTACTTCGCTAACGTTATCAAGCTCAGTTTGTTTGGCCTGGTAATACGCAAATGTTTCACAATCTTCCCCTGATATTGTGCAAAATGTTGATAATTATCGATTATGATCGATTCGTAACTCAATCTACAGCTACCATGACAAACATATAAACAACTGGTACCCCCTAACGATAGTAAAGTTAGCCGCAGAGAGGGGTAACATCAGCTAGCAAACTTTGCTATCGTTAGCTCTTTAATCATTCTCGTGAGCATCGCGTGTAAGCACTGAAATGCGACGCCGAATGCAAATCGTGTGCTTATATAATGTTAACCCTATATTGTAGGCCAGTTTAGCTACACATACCAGTCAACCGCCTAAAACAACCTGCTGGCATGGGATGTGCTGCACATGTATGAAAAGAACTCATATGCACGCTGCACTCGCCATGAGGACTGGTATTGTGCCAGCATTACGAGTTTGGCAGATATTATGCTCGATGCAAGAAATGTAAGAGTTGAATAAATGATAAAGCATTATGTTGTTCATCACAGTCACTGTGCAAAAAACTCACCATGTTTCTTGGTTGCTGAATTTCTTCGTAGTTACTTTGCCCAATTCCAAGCCAAGGCGGTCTGCCACTCGCTGTGACAGATCATGGTGAGAGCTCCCGCTGAAAAGCACAATATTCGGCATCTCCAAAGTGCACAGAACTGTTTGCTTGTGCTGACGGAAAATGTGCAGATGGAACTTGCAGAAAGCAAAATGCTTCTCCGGTGAGTGGAGGCTGTTAAACTTGTTGGCTAATGCTAGAGCTACAGCATCCTAACTGTGACTGACAGAAGACTACAAGTTCAAAAGGAAGTGTTATACTTTCAGGTTCACGGAAAACAGAACTGGGCGGAAGTGCTTGTATCTCATTGGCCACACACATTGTATCGTAGCAGTTGTGTGAGAGAGCGCTCAGCCTCAAGGCTATTCCCATAGATTACTTTGACTTGTAGTAAATAACCCGGGTCAATATCGACATAAATTTACTGGGCATGCTGTTCGTATATTATAAATTGAATATTGCCTCATCTGCTGTAGCCCATTTATATAACTTATTTAGACTTATTTCGGAAATAGGCTTTGTAGCAGGCCTAATAAAAAAAGTCAACAATTGGCCTTTGTTTACATTTTAAAACAACACTACACTTTCGCCATTATTTGAGATGGAACACTGTACACTTTCGCCACCATGTGAGATATTATTTTTATCAGACATTTCATTTTGGTACCATCTCCAAATTGATTTGGATGGAATGCCTCACAGGGAGGGCAGATAAACACATAGTGCTGACCCACAAGCCACCCAACAAGATATGCTCTGTGCAGTTCTGGGGTAGGAAATCACCACACACACACACACACACACACACACACACACACACACACATACACACACACACACACACACACACACACACACACACACACACACACACACACACACACATACATACACACAGCCAATACACAGTATAATAGGGGCAATTCCACGGAAAAGTAAACCTCAACATGGAAATTATGTTTTATTTAAGGCTGTGAATTCCATGGAAATGTCACAGGCATAACACATTTGAGGTTCATTTTACATTACTCAAAAGGTGTTGATTTTCAGCAATTCATCATTCAAACCTGTGGTGTTGTTTTCACACCTGTTTGGTTCATCTATCCATAATGCGAAAATGTCACATCCATAACGCCAGTTTTCCCAAAATAACTCCAATCAGAAATGACTTATTTACAACAAAGTTGTAATTGCCCAACACGGCCAACACCTCGCACAGGACAGTCGAGACTGTTTTCATCTGTGGTCCCACGCTGGTGGAATGGCCTTCCAAGCGCCTCCAGAACTACAGATACCCTCACCACCTGCAAGAAAACTCTAAAGACCCAGCTCTTTCGAGAATTTCTCCAGGCCTAAATGATGCACTTCTACTACAGTCTTGCAC
>JASCQY010000053.1:12984616-12998569 GCA_030264315.1 Sardinella tawilis | reverse complement strand
TTTTTTTTTTTTTTCATTTTGCGTTTTCAACAAGCGGCGATTCCGAGAACCAATTCATTTTATTGGTGTGGCCTTATCCTGCATTTTTAGTACAAGTAAAAGCCTTTTTGCACTTTATTTATTACTTGTCTTAAATAGTATGTTCTGTTGTGCCTGTGCAATTTATTGTTTATCTTGTCCTGTCCTGATACTTGTCTGCATGGGATAGTGGGTAACGCAATTTCGATTCTTTTGTATATCTACTGTAATACATGTGAAGAAATTGACAAATTAAACTGACTTGACTTGATTAAGTGTCATTCTTTTTTTCTAGGTTAATGCAAAGTTGACACTGTTTGGGAAGCAGACATTACAAAAACCGAATTGATGAATGAAGTATCATTAATGTTCATGTTTATGACAGGCTCATGTCACTCCTATGTCCACACCATCAAGTAAAGTGATTTCTCCATTTCCAAAATGATTTCTCCATGAGGAGCTGTATGTGTAGCTGGCTGCTGGAAAGGGGGCTAGTGATTTCATAGTGTCACTTTCAGCAGAAATAGAGTAGCCACATTTGTCCACTCCTACTGTACCTCTATGGACGTAAACAACGGGGGTGGTGAGCAGCCAAGGCCACTGATTTCTGTGGGGCCTGGGGAGCGAAGGCTAGCCTGTGTTGTCCAACTCAAAACCAAGCAACTCAAGTTGCTTTTCCTTATGAAACTTTAACGCTGGCTCTGGCGACAGGTGTCCCATAGTGCGTTGCAGTCTGTTGAGCAGAAGGCTGGGAGGCCTCAGTGTGTTTGGCTGGAGCAACTTTGACAAAAAATAAACAATTTATTCGTGTTTAATGGGAATGTCCCACAAATTCTGAGCACTGTAGGTATGTGGCCAGTAGCCTACTGTACTGGAGTGTGACACAGCATTGCAACAGAAGCACCATTCATTCATCACTTGAAGCTAGCAGTAAAGATGAGAGGCATTGCACTGGAAGTTTGTGGCCTATTCAGGGCACAGAGTCACAGAGCCCTCCACTCGTCTCTACCTGGCATGATTTATTAACAGAGATGTCTGAGGTCAGCTGTGCATTTGGGTCTGTGGAAGACTCCCTCAACACAGCAGCACTCTGGGGTGACACTTATGGATGTACAAAGAGAAAGGCTAGCAAAGGTCAGAGACATTAGGGCAGAGATCAGCCACAGCTGCGTAAAAATGTAAGAAATACTGCACTTGAGAAAGCAAAATGTGAACATTTTTCATGATCATGTTTTTAACATACTTTCACATCATGTTATATGTCTACTTTCTAGGGGTGAAAGTTGTTGCAATTATGTGTTGTTGTTGTTGTTTTTTGTCAGTCAGAATACAGAAAAACACATTGCATTTGGGTTGGGAAGTTTGTTAAAAAATATGGCAGATTATTCCAAAAGACAGGAGTTTTTACACTATGCATACAGTAAATGTCAACATTGCTTGCTTTGCATGTTAAATTAGCCCGTTTTCTGTATTGCCCAGGATGCAAACGAGTGGTTGACACTGAAATCTCGACGATTGGTCCTGTCTCGGCTATTTGGCTGCTTTAGAATCTTCTCTGTAGGGCTTCAGCATTGCTCGCTACAGTATGTGCCAGGCCGATCCTGTCCTTAAAACACTCCTAAATGTTAGTTTTAAAAGATGTGCAACTCACCGAGTGGTTACTGGCCTTCAACGATCTTCCATAGCAAGTGTCATAGAGAAATACAACTTCTGTCTGTAATCTTCAGATTCAAATACAGAGCGGAAGTTTACACACGGTTGTGAGGTATTTGGAAAAAGTAGTTCCAGAATTTAGGAAATATCTGATAAAAGACAACAGAAGTTGTATTTCTCTATGAAACTTGCTATGGAAGATTGTTGAAGGATCGGCCTGGCACATAGCGAGCAATGCTGAAGCCCTACAGAGAAGATTCTAAAGCAGCAAAATAGCTGCAACAGGACCAATCTTCGAGATTTCAGTGTCAACAACTCGTTTGCATCCTGGGCAATACAGAAAATGGGCTTAAAGTGTAAAATACCGAACTATACCTTTAAGTAAAGTGCATTTCACCAACATAGTACAGTATGTATTCACGATCACCTTTCAGTAACTAGGTTACCTGTCTATTTATGGTGCTATAAGTGTTAATGCTTGGTGTCTATGGAGGATGAACTTCAAGTTCGTGCACAAAACTCCAAAATTGCTGAGTCATGGTGGACAAAAGTAAGTGAGAGGAGGACTGTCCTGAGTAAGTGGTAGCACAAATGTGAGTTATTCTAGGAATGGGCATCTGTACTGCTAATGGCTGACATTCCTAAGCTTGAATTAGTATGTGTCTCAACTTCCCCAAGCCATTAAATGCATGAAAAAGGTTATTTTCCAACAGATCCGTTTTGCTGAATTTGATCCTAAATAGCCTGACCTTTCCAGAAGGTCCAGCTGACAAAATGGAAGCAAGATGAGTGGCCCTGAGGTGGAATATCTTTTTTTTTAAATAAGGTAACCTATCCTTATAACAAAACACTGGAAAAACAAGCAAACAAACAAACAAAATGGGTAATGCCGTGTCTGTGAGCAGACGGGGAAATTGAAGGAGGACAGGAAGAAAAAAATATGGTCAAAGCAAACAAGGCTAAGAAGATTCACAGTGAAAGAGAAACATCTGTGGTCACAATCATTGTCACTTGTATGAACCTTGACATCTTGGACATGGTTTCCATGGTGATGCTGCCAACACGAAATCCCTAAAGCACTGAGCTCTCTTGACCTAAATTCAGAGCTTTTTTCCATTTTATTTTCCAATTTATAACAAATGGAGTTGAAGTAGGCACTTTCCTTTGGCAGTGGCTTGTTCTAATTGTCGTCAAGCAACATTCACACCCTTCTGCATTTCATCTCATTTGCTGAGCCCAACAGGAGATAAGCTCATGTCTTTCCCAGCCTACCCCCTACAAGAGAAATGTCAGGGCTATTATCAGGTCCATTAGTTCAGTTCAAGACCATGAAAACGACCCGTGTGCTACAATTAACTCGGACCCTTTGAAGTGAACCTGTGTGTCAGTAGGTCAGGGTGAGCAATGAGACTACACTACACACTCTGGTGGAGCCCACGTGGCCACATGTCAATAGGCTCGATACAAACATCAGTGTGTGACATCAGCCATCGTGCCCAGAGCCGCAATCTAAAAGTAAAGGGCCAGTGGCGGTGGTGTGGGTCGATGCGATCGTGGCTGGGAGGCTGGAAGCAAAGGGCCCTTTGGCTGGGGCTAAGCTGGGGGGGATGCCACCAATCTCCAGGGCTTTATGCCTGACATGCTTGGGCACTAGAGGCAGAAAAAGGCCTATGCTTGGCCTGCTCATGCATACCCTGTACACACATCAACACACCTACCCACTCCACTCACATTTGAGTGTAAACATGCTATTATGCGCAGAAGGCTTTCACAAAAATGTCCCCACTGACCTACCTGCATGTGTTTCAGTCCATCCACAAACAGGCACATTCTCCATACAGACAACGAAAAATGAACTCAGTATACTCTCATGCACTACCATGAACTTTTGTTCATATGAATTCACATATCACACACACACACCCACAAACACAAACGCACAAAACATGCACGCTTGCGTACACTCACTCACTCACACACACACACACACACACACACACTGATAATAAAGCTCTTTGGGACACTGAATGGCTTGCAGGCGTTAAGTGAACATAAATGAACTGATCTTCCCGGCTGCCGTGGGATCAGAGAGACCACCTGTCTGTATTTGTTTGCCTGCTTTTCTTTGTAAATAAACACTTCATCTAGCGATCGCTTCATGCCATCCTCCTGCCTCTCCCTGAGGAGATTCCCCACGTGACAAAGACACAGAATGCAGCCTAAATCACTGATGACGTTAATGATCTCTCTGACAGGATGCTTATCAGAATCTCAGAGGGAGATTGGTGGTTCTTCAGTTATTGCCACAGCTGCTGGAAGATCCAAGCCGACTTATGGACTTCAGATGACTCTACCAAAGATTGTTTAGAACACTCTCTGGTTCTATGTTGAACCCCTACGCTGCTACTTTTGTTGATGTAAGGAGACTCCCACTCCAACTGTTGTTGTTATTGTCATGTAATTACCACAGATAGATAGATAGATAGATAGACAGACAGACAGAAACTTTTTAATAATCCCGGAGGGAAATTCTAATCAACAGTAGCTCATTACATACAGAGGTAAAACAAACAAACACACACACACACACACACACACACACACACAGACATACAGAAGAGTCTCCACACATACAGGTAAAAGAATAAGAATAAACATAAGAATAAGTTACTGTTTTTTCTTAAAGTGCTGCAGAGTAATGTGCAAGACTAATGATAAAATGTCCATCCACTGAATGAGCTAGCTGTCCCACCAGCAAGTTGTACCGGATGGGTGTAGATAAGTAAGCAACAGTGTTCCTTTCCATAACAACCCCACATATTTTATTCCAAAATTATGAGTTGTGATTTTTTTTTTTGGTTCACATAATGGCACCTTTGTTAGATCCCTTTTAAATTGCTGAAATACTTTGTATGTAGACATGTACATTTTAAAACATCATCTTGCAGTCACCTGTCTCACATATTTTGACCCAGATATACTACTAATAGCTCAAAAGACACGCTCAAGCACACACACACACACACACACACACACACACACCAATCCATTCCAAATTTAGAGTGATGCAGGTCTATTTTGGGGGGTCCCCTGAGAGCCCTCACGCATGAGCTCCTCCTGTCATGCTCTCTGACCCATGTGTGGGAGTCAGATCACTCTGTCTCTGCAAGCCAGGCTTCTCCGCATCACGTTTGGACAGGAATATGTGGCGCAGCAGCGGAAGGGAGGGATGGAGGGAGGGGAAGAGCAGGCCTGACAAGTGGCCTGGAGAGGGCAGTCAGCACACCCACATGCCCGGGACAGTGATGGATTGGAAGGCCACGGTGCTATCCTTCATTTTGGGACAGCCTTCTCCTCCTGGGACCCAACGCTTTAGCCCCATGGCTCTCCCTCTCTCTCTTTGGAGGCTTTCTCTCTTTAATTCACCATACAAGAGCTTTCTCTCTCTCTCTCTCTCTCTCTACCACTTGTTCTCTCAACTATTCATTGTTTGTTTGACTTTGTGATCGGCCCAGCTGTTTCTCTTCTTCTTCTTTTTTTACAGTACCACCATTACACTGTCTTACCATCATGTCTTTATCATTCTCTCACATCCCCTTAATGCTTGTGTCTCTTCCCCATTCTGTCAGCTCTGGCCTTGGGCCTGACGGTGGGGTGAAGGGGTGGTGGTGTGGTCCAGGGGGTTCTCCAGACTGTCCTGTCCTTGGGCCTGACAGAGGGGTGAAGGGGTAGTGGGGTGGTCCAGGGGGTTCTCCAGACTGTCCTGTCCTTGGGCCTGACAGAGGGGTGAAGGGGTAGTGGGGTGGTCCAGGGGGTTCCCCAGACTGTCCTGTCCTTGGGCCTGACAAAGGGGTGAAGGGGTGGTGGGGTGGGGGGTTCTCCAGACTCGGGCTAAGTGCCAATGCTGAGCATTCCTTGTGTCTGCGTCTGTGTGCACCAACCTGCCAGACCAGCTGGCAATAGATAGGGTCCTTGTCCCATCACTGGCCCTGATCAATAGCCTACTAAGGCATCATAGCACCTGATGAGTGCACCCATCTATCTACCTCACAACCCCCCCAGCCATGGAGGTCACTGTAAATTAAATTACAGTAGTCAGTGCACTGTGCACTGTCCTCTACCACACTGAGAAACACACACACACACACACACACACTTGTGGTTGTCCATCGAGTCCAATGATGACGTCCACTTCTGTCCTTCAGAGGTGAGTTTTCTGATGGCTGTATAGTCCTATCCTGGGCCCACAGGTCCTATTGCAGGTGGAACATGTAAATGTGGAGGTGGTGTTACTGGATTCCATGGGTGGGTTTCTCCTCCTCAGCCTCCTTTGTTGCCTCCCTGCTGCCCTTTCATCCTCCAATACTTGAGCCCCATCTGAGCATACATACTGTAGCTGCCGCCAGCTGTTGTGTTCAGCAGCCATGTGTTCCAGATTTGATGTTGCACTTTTTTGGTGCTGTTTTTAGTTGGTCCTCATAGCGCTTCTTTTGCCCTCCATCTGAGTGCTGACCGTGGTGTAGTTGGCCATACAGCACTTTGCGAGGAAGGCGGTTAAACTGTAGGGGAACCTAATGACATGCCCCAGCCATCACAGTTGGTGTTGGTGGGTGATGGTTGTCTCGATACTCACACAGCCTGTTTTACTCAGTATCTCAGTGTGAGGTACTCGGTCTCGCCAGGTAATCCCCAGAATACGCTGCAGGCAGCGTATGTGAAAATGCTCCATGGCCTTGATGTGTCGGCTGTAAGTGACAGATGCAGACAGCTTGGTAGACACAGACCTTAGTGAGGAGGTGTAAATTCTTGTTTTGAAAGACCCGGCACCTGAGTCTCCCAAAGGCAACTGATGCTTGATGGATCTGATTCTGAACTTTGACAACATCTGTTGTCATCTGAGAGAATGCTCCCAAGGTACAGTATCTGAATGATGGGAGAGAGTAAACACAGGTGGTGTGGGAGGGATGTCTGTGCTCCATTGGCAGATAACCTCTGTTTTGGCGGTGTTGATGGTGAGCCCCAGCCTGCTATATGCCCTCACTGCTGCATCAAGAACAGCTTGGAGGTCTTGTGGGGTGTGAGACACAAGAGCACAGTCATCTGCATACTGTAGTTCAAGGACACTCTCCCTGTGGAGCTTGGTGGTAGCTTGCAACCTTCTGATGCTGAGGAGATTTCCATCCAGTCTGTAGGCTACTGTAACCCCACTGTTGTTCTCAGTTTCCTTGTGGAGAAGCAGGGTGACACTTAGAAGGAAGACGTTGAAGAGTACAGGTGCTAGTACACACCCCTGCCTGACCCCTGTTCGCACAGGGAAGGAGGCAGACTCTTGTCCTTCTATTGTCACCCTGGCGGTCATTCCATCATGAAATTGACGCAGTATGTTGACAAATTTGTTGGGGCACCTTATCCGAAGGAGGATGTCCCATAGTAGCTCCCTCTGCACACTGTCAAGGGCTTTGGAGAGGTCGGCAAAGGCCATAAACATGTCTCTGTGTTGCTCCCTGCACTTGCCGGGCTGTAAAGACCATGTCGACTGTGCTTCTGTTCTTTCTGAACCCACACTGTGACTCAGGAAGTATTGACTCTGTGATGTTGTTGACCAGCCTCTGAAGCATCATCTTGGCCAGGACCTTGCCGGTCACAGCAAGGAGTGATATACCCCTATAATTTCCGCAGATGACCTTGTCACCCTTGTTCTTATAGATGGTGATACTGGCATCTCTCCATTGCTGTGGGATGTTCTCGTCTGCCCAGATCTTGAGGATGTATTGGTGTTGTTCTTGTCGGTAACCCTGCTTTAGCAGTCTGCAGGGATTTGGTCAGTGCCAGGGGACTTGTTGTTCTTCAAAGAGCAGACTGCTGATAAAACTTCTCGGAATGTCGGGGGCTGATTGAGGTCATCAATTTGTTGGTGTTCAGGCAGTTCGCTCTGAATGGCACGGTCTACCTCAGCATCCTGATTAAGAAGGGTGTTAAAGTGTTCAGCCCACCTTCTAAGGATGTTATTCTTGTCTTTCAGGAGTTTGAGCCCATCGGCTGTTTTTAGAGGAGTAATGCTGTGGGGAGTTGGACCATAGATAGATTTCACCGCATTGTAAAAGTTAAGCATGTCATTTCTATCTGCAAAGGACTGGATTTCTAGAGCCTTTTCCCATCCACCACTCATTTTATATGGTCCGCAGAGTCCTCTGCACATCCTGTCGATTGTTGTGTGGAACATGGGTGCATCCAAGATGTTTTATATTGCTGGAAGATGGTGTTGATTATGGTTAGGTTGTGCTCAGAACAGAGGGCAAATAGCCTCATTTGAGTTGGCCTGACCAATCCCATGCTTGCCAAACACTCCATTCCATATCCCACTGTTCTGGCCCACTTGGGCGTTAAAGTCCCCAAGCAGAAGGATCTTGTCACTCTTGGAGATCCTGCGAAGAGTCTCATCTAGTAACTGATAAAAGTCTTATCTCACTGTTGGAGGGCAGGGTTGGAGCATATACCCTGATGAGTGTGGCAAATCGGTTCTTCAGCAGGGAGATACGGAGGGTCATTATTCTTTGACTAATGCCCACAGGTGTTTCAGTGAGTCTTGACAGCAGTGTGTTCTTAATGGCCAATCCCACGCCATGTAGATGTTGTCCGCCTGAGGGGTAGCCTTTCCAGGAAAAGGTGTATCCCGAGCCCTCCTCTGTCCAGTAGCCTGGTTTCACTCAAGGCCATGATGTCAATGTTATAGCGACTCAGTTCGGCCGCAATCAGTGCTGTTCTTTGGTGGGGTCTTTCAGAACTGCCATGGGGGTCCAGGAGGGTCCTTATGTTCCAGGTTGCCAGTTTCAGATTGTAGAATCTATTCTTTCTGTTTCGACCGCAGTGATGGAATGATCCGACAGGCGCGGTAAGCTGTCCAGGTGCGAGTTGAGTGGCATTTTTTGGGCCACCTTTTCTAGGCCCTTCCTCAGACAGAGGTGAGCAGTGGGGTCCCTAAATAGGGCTGCTCAGTCACACAGGGTCTGCCGAGGACAGCTGCCACTCAGCCCCAGCTATCAGAGACCAATACCCTGTGCCGCTGGCATGCAGGGCACCGACTAAGAGCTCCCAGTCCATTCGTACCTGCTCCCGTCGCCAGAGACCCCGTTGCCACCAGTCTTCAACCAGATGTAGGTCCAGGAGAGTTATTCACCGTGGTCACCATGGTTTTAAAGTGCCATAGGAGGAGTGCTATTTCCAATTGCACTACCTTCGCCATGAAGAGGTAATCCTGATGGCATGGGTGCACCCAAGACGACCAGCATAGTGCAGGAGGTTGCTGGGTCCTCATTCTGTTTAGGCCCACCTTTGCGCACCGCCAGCGCATTGCTTTTCTGTATTGCCTGGAAATTGCCCTGCAGTTTAGCCTGGGACTGCGAGGCACCCAGTTACTGTGTGTGGCCACAAGGAGGCACTGCAGGAGTCTTGGCGGTGGAGATGCTATGTACTGGCGGAGGAGGCTTACGCACTCGGCTCCTCTTTTCGCCATTGTAGGGGCTAGCCAGCGGCGGTAGCTGAAAGCAGAGAGTTGCAAGCTGCATGCACATGCACTACAAGCACTTCTACCCTACTACACTACAGCACTAGATGCTTCGCACACACCCTGTGCGCATCACACACACACACACACACTAACAAAGATAAACACATGCACACACACACACACTAACAAAAGTTCTGCATAATTCTTGGATATATTATCATGAGAAGTGCCCAATAGATCAGCAGCTTTTGTGCCCTGAGCACTGAATTGTATCCATAAACCTGTGAGAACTGTAATTATGTAAATGCCAAGACTGGTGAAGCTGAGAAGGAGGACCTTAATGTTCACTCTATCATCCCCAGCAACAGAGACTGTACACAGTGCCTTGGTCATGCAAGCTCCTTTCCATGTGTGCCTTATCCATTTGATTTGCCAGCAGGTAACACTATAGGTGAGACTAGTGTTTAAAATGTCCAGATATTTGCATACACTGACACACATGGTCAATTAGGTGATGTGTAGATCAGCAGTGAATTGAAGGAAGGACCTAATCTCAAAGAACTTCAAACTGCTAAGAGGAGTCCCGAAAACTGTCAGAATCTTGCATTTATGTGTATCAAAGATCATGGAATATTGACCAAGATAGAGCAACACAATCCGTTACAGGAGTAAGCGTGAATAGTTTCGGTCTGCATAAATCGGCACAATCTAAACTTTTAACCGATCTGTTGCATTAGCAAATGAGGGCTTGACTTTGATTCTGCTGTGCTTGCATGTGTACTGTATATTTGCAAGTGCATGTGGGATGTGTATGTCCCTATGGAGTCCACCGCCACCTTCTAACAATAGAACGACAGCATGTATCTTCCTGACCTTTCACCCCAGAAAGCCTGAGAGTATTGCAACCATGAACATGCAACAAGAATGCTGAAACTACTCTTCTCATTGCTATAGGAGAAACAACTCTGTGACTTGTTAATAATGAGAAAAAAGTCAAGTACTACAATGGTTGAAACAGACAGACAGGTGTGATATATACACTACACAGTAAGAGAATGTTTACAGACTCAAAAGGAAATTAGAGTGATTCTTGTGAAACGAACAAATTCTATGGGTCTGAAGTGTTGATGGTCATATGTATGAAACATCTTGCAGTGCCGTTTTCCTTAACGGTACAATGCACACTCCCTGCACACAAGGCATTTTCTCCATTCTGTGGTATTTGTTTCATATTGGCCTGAGGCTATGATACCTGTTCTACTGGATTACCATTATTCCTCCAGTTACTGTAACAATGCTTCACAATCTCGTGTACAGTGTGTGTGTGTGTTTTCCATCTCTGTCATTTGCCATGATCTCACGCATGAATTGGTTGGCAGCATGTTCACTCCAGAGAGAAAGAATATGCGTTCACACGCACGCACACACACACACGCACACACACACACACATGCGTCACTACCACTGCCGATAACCTGGGACCAGAGCCCCACCCACCCACATACACACACTCTCTCATCCATAGCATTCATTGCCTGGGGCTATCTCTCACTCCCCCGTTCTATGTGTGCATTCAACACACACATGCCCAAGTGTGATTAAAGCACTTTGATGTGATGTTGAGTGATTTTCTGGGCTGGTAATAGGGACTGAAATGGCTGCTGTGCTCTGCCACTGAGACTGAGGGGGTGATTTAGGAGCTGGCAGAGCGGAACACACGACCTACACATCTCCTGTGCTATGCAAAGCCAATGAATCATACATGTCGGACGTGCGCTGCTGAATATGAATGCAACTGTCCCCCGCCCCCGCTCTCGTCCTGCAGCCCTTTCCCCATTCTCCTTTGAGGCATCAATCTCAACTTGATTACTTTTTCATAATCAGCCCAGCCACTCGCCAGTCAGCCACTGATGTGCAGTCACTCACTTTGGAGCCCCTCGCCATGATGGAGATGGGAGGGAAGCCATGACAGATTGGCCGTCGTTGTGTCACTTTCTCCTCTGCTGTCCCCTTCTTCACATCCTTCTCTCTCTCTCTCTCTCTCTCGCTCTCTCATGCAAGCACTCTCGGATTCTTTCAATCCATCTTTCACTCGTCCTTGACGTTACTGTCTTTGATGTTCTTCCATTTCCCATTGTTCTTTCATGTGGCGTCTGTCTCACTTTGCTCTCCTTCTAGTCTCCTTCTCCGTGCCTTTTCTTTTCTTTACTGACATGTTCTCTCTCTCTCTCTCTCTCTTGACTTTGCCCATCTTTACAAGGCGATGTTGTCCCATTCCTGCATGATTGAGCAGTGAGACAGCACACATGTGGATGTAAAGTGCCTTTGGGCTGTTTTAAAGAGGGCTGACACACACTGGAGTGTCACAGATGCCATTGAGCTGACAAGCCGAGCCATCTCTGTAAAACGTATGGGGCATCTACAATGATAATGACCCCCTATAGAATGTCTGGCTGCTCAGGCACCTTGAGCCCCATTGTGTTTTACAAGGCTGGGAAAGTGCCTTTGACTGCACACCATGGAACAGTGAGTGAGTGTTTAGGCTGTTCTTTAAAGGTTTCTAGTGTGGTTTTCCACTCGTGGTTATACTCAGATATAAAAAGGTGTTCATTACAGTAGGGAAGAAAAGCCAGGGGCGAAGCTTCCTCAATGCTGAGTTGTTCTTCAGTTAGACGTTGCTGCCTGCTACTACTGCCACAAGAGATCTGCATGCAACTGCATTCCATTTTGCTTTTTATTTTATAAATGGGAAAAAATGTCAAAATATATGAATTTGTTTTTAATCCCTCTATTCACATTATATTGATGCACTTATTTTATTTTAACTTGCATTTTTCGTTGATACCTTCACTTTTTAATTCCCATACAAAAATCTCATGCATGCTTAAAAAGGTGCAAAGGAAATGGCCATTCAAGTGTCTCTGTCTAGGAACATAGCAAAGGTAGGAGAGTCTCATTAATTAGAAACAAAGTTCAGAATAAATGTTTACCCGCTAGCAACCTGTGGGGAAAAAAAAACAACCCAGTCTTTATCTCTGCTATCTACCCATATTTGGGTTATCAATTGGATTTTGCATATTTCATATTAAAATGTACTGTTGTCTTTCTTTTTTGTTTATGAAAGTTTGGTTATGCAACTTAGATTGACAGATGTTTTATGTACATTTAATTATTCTGGATTTTAATTTAGTTGTCTATGTTGATCTATCTAGGCTGTAGCCTAGTATATTGTACAAATCTATACAGAGTAAAAGTGAACTGTAACATTTTCCAAAGCTGCTCAGAGGTGAAATCTGGCATTTAAAACCAATGTAGAGTGAGTCACTATGAGGCTTAATTGGAGACCTGAAACTTAAGTAGTCTCCCCATTGCCTTGTTTGTCTGCCAGGTAAATCATCATCTACCAGGTGCTTTGAGGCGCTGTTATGCTTTCGTTTCACAACAAACTGCCTTTGCACACTAAATATGCGCTGGGCTGCTTCAGTGCCTCATAAAAACACATTGATTTAGAAGAGGTTTTTTGTAAAAGGAAAAAAAAATTGCCTGGACAACATATCGATTTAGAATTCGCAACAAGCACTTCAGTAAATCAACACCCTTGTTCAGGCTGAGGGCAGCTTATCACTTATTTAGCCCATTTGTCTGCTGGGTATCCTATTCACTGATGAGCAGAAGCAGCGTTTCTCAAGGTTGCCACACACTAATAAACAAAAAATCTGGCAATGAGTAAACAGCAAATAAACAAAACGCAGTTTAAATTAATGTAGATGCCTTCAACCACACACTGAGAGACACATGCACAAACATAACAGCCCCTGTGCTTGTACAGAGAGACAGACACACACACACCTTCCCCAGGGGTAAACTGTCTGTGAGATGTCACAAGAAGACACCATTCTGATACTCAATCCCTTGGGCCGGCCTAAACAGTGTTGTTGTGTGGACGTGTGGGGCCATCTGAGAAGCTGCCCAAGCTGATGTGGTAATTGGCCCTGGCGTAGGCACACACTTGGCCTGAGGGGGGAGCTGTTTGAGGCTTGGGTCTGGCCTGTCAGACCAAGGCAGACGCCCATGGTGAGCAAGGTGCAGTGGTGACAGCCCAGGCTGATGGGCCACACCGGTCCTGAAATGCCCTCATCAGTATCAGGGGCCTGTTATCACATCACTCCCCAGCCACCAGGCAGCTCTCGCCTTCTTCCTGGTGAGCAGGACACAGACAGACAGATAGGCATGTCCCCTCAGTTGCAATTAAAAGCAAATAAAGGGAGGGATGGCATATTGCTGTTAAAGAAATGAAGTGGAAATGAATAAACCAATAAATGTGAAATATAGACCAGTTTATCCCAGATTTGGGATAAACATTGAATTTGATTTTAGAGAAGTCAAAAGTTCAAGGTCATTGTGAACAACACTGTGCCGAGACACAAGTTTTAAAAATTTTGAGTGAATGTTTACGTGTTAATTTGCATCGAATCAGTTAATTTGGTGAAATAAAATCAGCTACTGCTGCTGTTAGGTCAGACATTTAATCATTGACCAATTAGAAGGAATGCATATTTTGATATTACTGAAAAGCAACCAACCAGGCCTAACTCACCAAGTAGACAGCGGAGCTAGTGCCCTACTCACGCCTCTAGACAACGTAGCTACAGTATGCTCTACTCACGCCTCTAGACAGCAGAGCTATGCTCTACTCACGCCCAACGGCGTCAGTTTAGTTTTCAAAGTGCTGGGGACAAAAACACTGTTTTGCAACTTGGTTCGATAAGTGCTGG
>JASCQY010000053.1:12921931-12932748 GCA_030264315.1 Sardinella tawilis | reverse complement strand
GTTACAAAATACATTCTATGGCATGTATCCTGTAATCTGTACCGGAATACATTTTAAAAGTAACCTACCCAACACTGCCGATAAGAACATTTTCTATTCAAAACCTTTGAGTATTTTTCTCAGTTCTGTTTTTTTTTGAGAGAGAGAGAAATGCTGAATGCATCATGTTTTCAAAAACTCAAAAAAATAATAATAATAATTTGAATAATCGTGATTTCAATATTGTCCAAAATAATCTTGATTATGATTTTTTCCATAATTGAGCAGCCCTATGAGGTGATGTGTCTGATCCCAATGTAATTGTGTTTATAAATTGTCTGTAGGAACATTTCCTTGTAATTGTGTTTTTAGGCCTATTCTTTTTTTTTGTTTAGTTTTAGTTTAGTTTTAGTTTAGTTTAGACAAATAGGCCTAGTGTGAAATCCATGAGAGTTTTTCTAAGAAAAGAAAGTTGAGACAGAAGAGTGTGTTAGGGAACATAATACATTATAGGGCTGATTGTGATGAGTTAAATTAATCAGCCCACAAGATCAGCATGCCATCAAAAAATGACCACAAGAAAACATAATTGATTGCACTTTGTGTCATTTAATTAGTTATTTAATCATAGTTATGTGTTACAATTCCCTCACTAAAGCTATTAGCCATGCCACTTGACCACATTTAAGATGTGAGGGTGTTTGACAGCAGAAGCACCAATTTAAACCAATACTCTGTTAGTGTTATGGAAGAAATGGCCTGCTGTATATTAATAGTCTGCAGTACTTTCAACCACAGCCCTATTGTTTGAGCTCACAAGCAATAATGAGAGAATGTGGGGCAACATACTGTAGACAGCTTTGCGAACTAGCATTTTACACTAACTGCTTGATTTTCCATGGTACCATTCAGTTAGTGTGAGCAGCTGTATCCCTATTCATACTCTCTTTCCTCTTCCCGACAGCACAGATGAGCTGAGGTTGAGCAGGCCTACTTCAAACTTTGAGATGTCTAAATACTTACATCATGTTGTGATTTGTGTCTTATATTTATGCTACTCTGTAGTTTTTATTTGTGTTGCAATGCCCATGCTGTTAGAACAGACAATAATAGACTAGCACCAGTTCACATTGATGTTTTTAATTAGATACATTCCTGTCTGCAGGGTCTTACTTTAGCCAATTTCACATGTCATTAATCGCTGGGACAAAAGTACCCAATGGAATCCATGGCTTTTAGAGATAATGGGTCTGGGTGCTAAAGAGGGTTGCAATGAAATATTTGACTGCATGTGTTTGTGTTTCCTCGCTTTGATAAATGATAAATGACTGTCAAGGTGGCTGCTCTTTGACATGCATATGTTTTAACATCTGCACTGTTTCTATTTTTAGCCAGTTTATTTCCATTTTGTATTCTTTTACACATTTTTATCTATTCTTCCTTTAATTCAACATGATTTTTTCATCTTTCTGCTACATGTGACATTTTAATCATGTGTTCATGTACTACTGAATCTCTCATTGTTTTGTGCTGTGCCAATTTTGCAATTCAAGTGCCCAGTTTCCACAAGGTGGCATATTAGTTTAGCTAATGTCAGGACTGCAGAACTTGGCAGCTTTTCTCTTTTTATAGCTGCAGCATCGTTTCCGTGGCAAACAGAAATATGGAATTGACCTATTGTTACATCAGTTGTTATTCAAAATAATAAAAGGTTATAACATTACTTATGTTTTCAGTAGTTCAGTAGTCCTCATACACGTTCAGTTATCTTTGCTGAACAGTGTGAAAAAAAAGCATTGCTGTCCACGTCAAGTTTGGTGTGCTTGTATGGCTACAGGAACGCTTCTTCCTAACATGCATTTTTTGGGGGAACGCTAACTCTGCATGAGTCACCTTGTTTTGACCAGCATGTTAGCTAGGTATAGAATGACTATAAATAGAGAATGCTATACCATACATGTTCGTATGTGTGCAGAGTAGATGTTACACTAAATTGTTGTTTTTCCTGCTTTCTATGCATCCCTTTTCCTCAGTGCACTGACCGGTGTCCATTTTGAGTGTAGTCACGCTGTTCACAAGGCAGAGGAATAGAAGATTTTGGAGCTTCTATTGTGGAGCTTGTTGTGTATGTTGCTCTTTAAAAAGCTGCCTTTGCACAAATACAAACACATCTTGAGAACCTATGAATGTAATGAACTCAGTGGCACCAAAATGTATTCATAAAAATAGCATCCAGACTGTTTACATGTTAGAGGCCAAAGACAAGAAGCCACTTAGTGTGTTTCAGATAAAAAAAAAAATGTTTAGTCAGCTGAAAGCTGCACGTTCCATTCTAAATTTAGGAGGTTCTGGATTGAGTCCCATTTGTTGAAAATGCGTGTTGTTTGTGCATGCTTCTGTGTCATCTGTACCAGAAATACTAAATGAGGACCTGCACTGTTACTAAGCAAAACTATATTAAAAAATCACTCTATTTGCAGTCTTCAAATGGCTTGAATTAACTTCAAGGTTGAAAGATTCCTCCAATATACTCTTTCAATTAACAAATTTGCATCAGTGGTGTGTATTTAAATGAGTCTACCTTTATGCTATAATCATTCCTTCAAATGTTACAGTTTTTTGTGTTTTAAACAATAACCACATCTTTGTGTAGGCTAGTCCCGTATTAAACATGTAGACATGGCATCATTCCACTATGCAAAATCATTAGTTAGTCATTAGCAGAGCTTTGTTTGACGGAGCAAAGAGGCAGAAATGTGTGGTGTATCCCGTCCCTGCTGGCCTCCACCTGACCCACACAGAGCTTATCATCACCTCACCTCCTCCTCTGCTCAGGAGAGAAAAAAAACCAAACAGAACTGAGGCAGGACTTTGGAATCTGATCAAGAACACCACATCATTCTGAGAAGGAGATCAGGGGGAGGAAAAGCAAAATGAGGAAGGTAGATAGTTTGTACTCTTGAGGAATTTGAATGGTCGTAGTCTTGAGGACACGTTTGGTAGGTTTTTCTGGACTGGAGGGAATAACTGCTAACTTTTTTACCAGAGAGAACAACTGCGTATATACTCAATATCAGACAAAAAATTGTTGTGAGAGTACTTTAACAGAACACCTTTTCTAACCTTTTTACCAGAGATCCAAGCAAAAGCTATTTGCAGGACTTAACTTCGTGCACAGGCTTCAAATCAGTTTAGCGAGCCAATATTTGGCATGCAGAGATAAGAAACCTGATCGGGGATGTAGAGAGGTGACGTCACCATTGTACGATTAAAACAATATGTGTCTCCTCACATCCCTAATGAGATGCACGTGTGCGTGTCCATTTTCACAGTGATGTAATTTCCTGTGCTGACCCTGAGGCCTACACACACACAGCGAGGCACGCAGGTCCGGTTTCATTCATCCAGCCCTTTTCTCCGCATCACTCCATCTTCCAACCTTCCTCATTCACCCATTAGGGACGCAGGCATAGGTACTGTATGACAGGATCAGGAAGTGGGCTTCATTTCCCTCAATTTCTTGCCCTCTTGGCTCTCGAGCCTCATGACGTCAGGCCAATGGGATGTGTTTGCGAAAAAAAAAACAAAAAAACAGGCCTTAACCTTCCCTCTCTTTGAGCAAATAGAGTTACTACACTCATTAATCCTCTGTCACCCAGAGCCTTGAAAATGACTCTTGCAACAGAAGGTTAGTCGATTTCAAGTGCAGAAAGTGACTTTGAGCAACCCTATAGTTCTGAGGGGGACAGAATCCATCGTCTTGAGTCTGGCCTACGAGAGGTGTGGGAGAAGACAGATGGGGAGATATTGTGAGAATGTACAAATGGAGGACAAGGGAATGGAGGAGAAATAAAACATGGAAAAAGAATAAATAAAAAAAGCCATAGGTTGATGACTTCTCTCTATTGTGCTCTACCACTAAGTCCTCCAACTTTGTGTGAAACTCCCAAACTGCTCCTATCTTGTCTGTGAGATATGGTGTATGTTCCTGTCTCTCTCGCTCTCTCTCTCTCTCTCTCCCTCTCTGTCTGTGTGACTACTCCTCTGTGCCACCCCTGCCTCCCCTCTGCTTTAGGTTGTAGGATCTGCCTTAGCTCATATCAGTATCATGCAACACTGGTGTGTAAGCTGCTTTATCAGAACAACCCTTCCTCCCTCTCTCTCTCTCTCTCTCTCACACACACACACACATACACAAATACACACACATACCCCAGAGTACATACAGTATACATTATGCACATACTCACACATATCCAGGTTGTGCATACACATATACCTGCATATATACTGTAATGCTTCCTGTTAGAGCCTAGTGCTAGGAAGGAGAAGGCTATCATTAAGAAGTGTGCATGTCTTGGTGATTAGTGTGTGGCCCTTGTCCATTTGAAGTCTGAAGTGTTGTGTGTGTGTGTGTGTGTGTGTTCCTGAGGTGCTAATTTGAGTGCTGTGGCTATAGGTGCTGATTGGGTCTATCTGTGGCTCTCCCTTTGACCTTGTGTCTAAAGTTGCCCCTCTTTTGAAATGAGAGGAGGGAGCAGCAGATAGCGTGTGTGTGTGTGTGTGTGTGTGTGTGTGTGTGTGTGTGTGTGTGTGTGTGTGTGTGTGTCCAGGGGTGTTGTGCTGGGTCCTACTGGGTGGATGTGCGAGGCGGAGCAGAAGACTTCAAAACAACACCATGGAGGGAGCTGGAAGCAGCTGCCCTCCTCCCGTGTGCCAGCTCTGCTCTCCTTTGCCCCAGCAGAGAGACAGAGAGAGAGAATGAAAGAAAGAGAGAATGAAAGAAAGAAAGAAAGAAAGAAAGAAAGAAAGAAAGAAAGAGAAGTAGATAGATAGATAGATAGATAGATAGAGAGAGAGAGAGAGAGAGAGAGAGTGAGAGAGGGAAAAAAATACATAACAGTGCTGGCATGACACTGGCGCACGAGCACACATGCTCTCGCTCTCACTGGGGTGACACGAGCACAAGGCCTGACAAGGAAAACAGAACTCTGGAGAGCGCTCTAGCTAAACGCTCCAACACACACACACACACACACACACACACACACACACACACACACTTCTCATCCAGGGAGTAGAGTGAAGGTGACGAGCAGAACGCAGTAGGCTAGGATGGGTATGGGAAGAGGGGGGATGAGTGAGTGAGTGAGAGTGTGAGTGTGTGTGTGTGTGTGTGTGTGTGTGTGTGTGTATGTGTGGAGGTGCGGAGGTGCAGAGGTGCAGAGGTGCAGGGGGGTACCGGCAGCTCCATTCTCCCCCAGCTCGAGAGCTGATGTGGCTATAACAATGCAAGAACTGTTTAGGGTGCCAGGGGAGCTGTGTGTGGGGCAGTTAGTGTGAAGCTGCCTTCAGTTCTCTGGCAACACACACACACACACACACACACACACTTGGAGCGGTAACAATCGAAAGACATCCACTTTTTAATCCACCAAACGAGTCCATGATTTTGGCCGATGAAAGATCACATGCACATCTGAGTGATCTGTACATTTCACAACCTAAAGCTCTATCTAAAGGACAATTATTATTCTACAGTGTATAAAAACTGCAAGATGAGTACACTGTCAGCACTGTTCATATCTCGCAGAAGCACTTTGAGACTGAAGACAAAGAAGGCTACCAACAAAACACACGCAGATGAATTTAGAAGCATTTTTTCCACAGCACTTCATAAGTCTAACTCTTCTCAAAAGTCTGTTGTCAAGGTGATCATTATGAGGTGATTTAGTGGATGAAAAGGGGGAAACGAGGTCTCCACGATGACCTGGGGATGCAATGCCAAGAGCCACATCTACTGTACATACAGTAAGTCTGAGTTTCAGCTCATGCATGCATTCATGACTAGTGTAGTGAATGAAAGTCATGCTGATAACGAATGCAAAAATGTGTGTATAGGTGTGCACATACAGTATGTGTGTGTGTGTGTGTGTGTGTGTGTGTGTGTGTGAGAGAGAGAGTGTGTGTGTGTGTGAGAGTATGTGTTTCGGTGCCAGTCACGCTCTTAACAGCTTTGCATACCTCTCTGACAGAATCTTTCACAAGCTTACACCAGAGGCTTACTGAGAGAGGAGCTTTAGCTTACAATGCTGCTTTTACTACCGACACACTCACTCACAAATATTACTTGAAATGTCACTTCTTAACATTTGCTGGATCAAACACTGAATGACCTTCCTCTGTGAATGGGGAACAAACCACGGCTTTCAATCAAATATTTTACATCTAGCCTTTCAAGACGGAAACAGCCATCCACTTCAATATGCTAGTTTAATATTGCTAACACTGATTCATGCCACCCATACAGAAGACTTTAAATACCATAATACACTAGAAGTCATTTAGAAAAGCTACAAACTAGGAAAGAAACTACGGCTTCAACCATCTCCAGCAATGGTACAATGTAGAGCACAAGAGCTCAACTCCAACATCTCTGAAAGAGGACCAAGAAAAAAAAGCGACAATTGAAAAAAGTATTGAGGAAGATTTATGTGTAGATGATATATAAGATGTAGTACAAATTAATAATAGTATACAAAAGTACAGATAGAATGTAAATTAAAAACACAAATACTTCAACCAAGGAAAATCCTACAAACTGTAAACTGTACAAATTCTACTAGATATACTGCCACCGATTTTAGACATTAACATTACGTCCTGCCACTATACAACTACAACAACCCTGATTAAGGAATGGCAAAAACAGAAAGTATAGAGGTAAAAATAGGCAGCTACGCTCTGTTCAATTTATAAGCGTCCTTGCTGGTTAGTGCAAGCTCTGCTGCGAAGGCTGTTGAGTGAGCTGTAATCACAGGTGGCCTCAAATTGACAGGAACTGTTCTGAGACCTGTACAGGCCACAGCATCCCCTGGGGGTGATGGAGAGTCAGCGCCTATCGGCAGGGAGTCGGGAGCGAGAATTGGAGCTGACACTCACCTCAAGACACCCAGCTCCGCTGAGACCGGAAGGTGTGCTTGCGAGTGTGTGCTTACGCAAACACACACACACACACACACACACACACACACACACACACACACACACACACAGCACACAGCACACAGCACACAGCACAGCATATAATTTTATATAATAGCATAATATGACGCATGCTTGCTAACACATCAGCATTAACATTTTTATAAAAAGTCGCATGCAAACAACCATGGACAATTACTGACCGACAAATCAACAAATAAAAGACAAAGATATGAACAAGGAAAAAATATACATAAGTACATGCATACATGCGCACTTTCTCTCTCTTTCCCTCCCCAACACACACAGTCACACACACACATACACACACACACACACACACACAAAAACAACCTCAAGTCACAAGTCAAGGTATGCCATTTAAGGCCATTTTTGCTCAGGTCTTGCGACACAAAGACTTAAAAGGCCTGATCCATATTTCAAAAAGAAGATGAGACGAAGTTAACTGCTGAGGCAGCTCACGCCATTTGCCCTCCCGTCCGGAACGACGATAATGAAAAGGAGGGAGGCATGAAAGAGAGAATGGGGAGGGGGACGAGAAAAAGAAGGAGGAAGGAGAAGAAGGAGAAGAAGAAGAAAAGAAGAAAAAAAAAAACACGGAGACAGCCATCAATAAAAGGATGTGCATTTTTAAAAAGCATCGCACCGCACTGAGACTTCCCCTGTCTTTTTGATCTGGCTGCTTTTAATTGTGCAGCGTGTGGGGCTACAAACAGCCAGCCTTGGCCTGTCAGTAATGGGGACTCTGCTGGAGGCCTGCAGGAGGAGGGTGTGTGTGTGTGTGTGTGTGTGTGTGTGTGTGCAGTGATGGAGGGGGGAGCCAGGCTGGGTAGGAGTGTGTGTGTGTGTGTGTGTGGGGGGGGGGGTGTTACTCACAGGAGATGGCTCTCCCAGGACCTGCACTACTGTAATTAAGAGAAGACACCTCCTCAAGCCAGGAAAAGCACACACACACACGCACACGTATGCGGGAACGCACACACACACACAAAGACACGAGGACTGACGAACACACACACACACGCATATACGCACAGAGATACACAAAGATGAACAAACACCCATATAAAACAAGACAGACAACACCACCCATCAGATCAGAGATCCATGAAAGGTGTCAGCTGAGGGAGAACTTACTGTATATCAGAGTAAAACTGGTGGACTGTATGTAATATGATCAAGAACAAGACTGTTGCTAAAGCATTCCTAAACTTCTTGTATTAGAATGAGGTCTTTAACTCACAAAAGGGTCAAGGGTCTCTTTGCACTCTGCACACGACAGGAGTTCCTTGCACTGCAGAGCAGAGCAGTGTTCAAACCACAGAATTACAGCACAAGAACTCATACCTGCTCAATGCCATTACAGACCATTTTTTCTTCTTTTTTGGTGCTGTCCAATGAGAGAGATAGTGTCTGAACAAGCTTGCCGTTGTGAGGGAACCAGACAAGGGCAAATCAATGGGCTCAGTAGCCTCTTGTGAGAGGAGCCAGGCAGTAATGACCTTGCAGGCAGCAAAGGGATCCATGTTCTTAGCAGATACATGTGAGGCCTCAGTAAAGCACACCGGGAGAGAGAGGGGATCGCAGAAAAGGGGGAGAAAGAGCATGAGGAAAACAACAGAGGGAAAGGAAGATGTAAAATAAATAAGGAAGGAAGGAACAATATACATACGAAGGCACAAGACAGTAGAAAGAACTTAAGGGACAAAAGAAAAAAACATGACTATGTGTCATTTACAGTGTCAAACAAATCCAGAGAGAGAGAGACAAAAAGAGAAGAGAAAGAGAGGAGAGAGAGAGAGTGAATAAGGTGGGAAAGAGAGAGAGAGAGAGGAGAGAGAGAAAAAGAAAGGAGAGAGAGAGAGAGAGAGAGAGAGAGAGAGAGAGAGAGGGGTTAGGCCAGTTCAGCTCACAATGGCATGCCAACGCTCCCCATTCCTGTGGAGACTCAAGCTCTGCTTTGGCAACTTCATGCTTGAGGACTCTGAGACCTGGCCCGACCACCACCCCCTCACACACACACACACACACACACACACACACACACACACACACACACGCTTTAAACCCCCAACACTGAGTCAGAGGAGTCCCCCCTTTGCCAAAAATACCCAAAAATACCAGCCCTGTTTCACATGAGACAAGTCACAGGCCCAGCCACTGTGGAAACAATCTTGTGGCATCCTATTAACATACTGATATGAGGGCCAAAAGTGTTGGCATATGCAATCACGATGCTGGAAAATCAATTTAGCTGTCCGACTGACCTCATCAACAACAACGTAAACCTTGTCCGAAATGTAAAAGCTTGTATGCATGCGAATGAGCGCATGCTAACGGACTAGCTAGCCGGGGGCCGGTCCTGTACTGTAAGTCGGTGGTTAGGGAGCTGGATCAGCATCATGGAGCAGATCGGTCGCTTCAGCAGTATTCAGCCCCAGTGCGCTAGCGCTTCTAAAAATATGAGGCTCGTCGTCCCCCACCCCACCCTTCCATTCCATTCCCTGCACCCCCACCCAATCGCATGCCACAGAGGCTGGTGTCATCTGAACACCAGCCTGGGGAATCGCCGCTCTGGGATGGAGAGGGAAGCCAGCTGTCCGTGACCGGAGCTTAAGCGACGAGCCCAAAGTGTTATGCGTTTCTCGAAGTTGCGAATGCAAAAGCTTCTCTCTTTTTTTTCCCATTGGTTCAACTTGCCGCCGCGTGCATTCTCAGCAGACTCCCACAACACCAGGAAGAGGTGTTGACGTTCAAAGATGTCAGCTGTTTGAGCTGAGTCATTGTGTGCATCTATCTCTGTGTCCCTCTCTCTCTCTCCCTCCCTCTCTCTTTCCTCTCTCTCTCTCTCCATCTCACACACACTGTGTACATTTCTATGTCCCTCTCCCTCTCTCCCTCTTTCTCTCTCTCCCTCTCCACTGCTCTCTATCGCTCTTCCTCAGCTCTCGAGGAAGCATCTCAAGAGAGCGCGAGCAAAAGAGGGAGGTTGAGGCGATATGACCTGACAAGGCCTGACACATGAAGTCACATGTGTCAGTCAATTCCCTCACAGGAGCTCGGCTAACAAGAGCATGACACTTTTGACACACTGAGACTGCAACATATCACTAGACAGCACTTTCCTCGCAGCAGTTGGAGTACGAGGGATTGTAAACTTGGGTTAGGAATTCGGCTCTGGATTACAGAGTAGCCCCTGATATTGTGTTTGGCAAGGCTCTCAGAACGGGGTCCAAAACACTACAAACGATCCATACGAAAGCAAACCAAGCTCTGAAAGGGGTGCACACAGGGTTCTCCAGGCAGGTTAAAAGTTAAACACCGGCATCATGTCGCATCCAGTCTTTCACCACCACCACCACCACCCACCACCCACCCCCCTTCTCTTTTTCCATGCCCTGGTAAAACCTTCTGTTAAAAAGCAGCTTCTCCATTCACTGGTGTTTGCCCGGATTAGGGCGCTTTCACACACACTGCCTGTGAAACACTGAGCCAAGCCAAGCCAAGCCAAAGCCAGAGCCCAAACCAGGCTGCTTGTAGCCACACACCCCGACCACAACCACACCAGAGATCCCTCAGACAGGAGGGGAAGGGGAGGGGGGGGGGGGGGGCATGCTGCTGGATCAGATTGCAGGGCTGTCGAGGGAGCTGGATGGACACAAGCCCAAGCAGTCCTCTCCCTCCCTCCCTCCCTCCCTCCCTCCCTCTCTCTCTCTCTCTCTCTCACTCTCTCTCTCACACTAACTCTCTCCGCCTTATCCTTCTCCATCTCCCTCACTCTCTCCTTCTCCCTCCCTCCCTCTCTCTCTCTCTCTCTCTCTCTCTCTCTCTCT
>JASCQY010000053.1:12882353-12893809 GCA_030264315.1 Sardinella tawilis | reverse complement strand
TATCTCTCTCTCTCTCTCTCTCTCTCTCTTTCTCTTTCTCTCTCTTTCATGCACACACACACACACACACACACACACACAGGCAGCCATGGGCCTTTCCCTCACCAGCAACCAGCACCAGCACTGCCTACCCAAACGGCACCCATTCCTTGGACATATAGTAAAGACGAGTGTGTGTGTGTGTGTGTGTGTGCCAGTGGTGTGTGCACAGGATAGATACACATATGTGTGTGTGTGTGTGTGTGTGTGTGTGTGTGTGTGTGTGTGTGTGTGTGTTTATGCCTAAAACCCCATGCTGTGATTGTAGTGCTTGGGTCTCAGGCCACAACAGCCCATTCAGTCATGCTGAGAAGCCCCTCTGATGCAATGTGTTATTTCTGCCCGGAATATTTCACAACAGCAGCATTATGTCATTAATGGCACTTGCTGCTGATTGGCTCATGTTTCTACATGCACTGACCTTCTTACGGCCTTTTCTGCTCAATTTGCATATTAGACACATACAGGTTTGACTGTCAAATCTTGTCGTACCTGAAAAAGTTTGCATTTCTTATGTATTCACCCATTTCTCTCTCTCTCTTTCTCTCTCTCTCTCACATGCACACACACACACACACACACACACACGCACGCACACACACACACACACACACGCACGCACACACACACACACGCACACACCCACACACACGCACACACACACACGCATACACACACACACACACACACACACACACACACACAGCTGCGTGAGGAGTTTGACCGCGGCGTGGAGGTGCAGCTGGAGGAGGAGCACAGTGTTCATGATGTGGCGGCGCTGCTCAAGGAGTTCCTCAGGGACATGCCAGACCCACTGCTCACCAAGGAGCTCTACACCGCCTTCATCAACACCATGTGTAAGGAGGAGCGCATACACACACACACACACACATACATACACACACACATCTCTTTTTTTATTATCCCTCTCTCTCTCACATACACACACACACATATCTCTTTTTTCATCCCTCTCTCTCTCTCTCTCCCTCTCTCACATACACACACACACACACACACACACACACACACACACACACACACATCTCTTTTTTTATCCCTCTCTCTCTCACATACACATACGCACACACACACACACACAAACTTCTTGTACTGGAGCACATCCACTCAGTAACTCAATCACTCTCTAAGGCCAGTGAGTCATTTACCAAAGTGGACACACGCAACAGCATACCTGTGGTATTAGTGCACGGTTTTCATTTGTAAGACTATTTTTCTTCAGCTTTAGCCAAGACAACAGACTTTAATTTGCGTTTTTCTAATGCTTGCGCTCGGGGCTCTTCTTCCTGCGTGTCACCTAAGGTTGACTTAACTCTGTTTGTCTTGCCATTATTTTTAACCGTGTTTGTCTTCATTGTCATCACTGTCACAGTCTTTTTCTTCTTTGATTTGATTTATCGTGTTTTGTCCGCGCCGTGTCTGTTTCCCCATGATTTATGGCTGTTATTAAACTCTGGTGTCTGTGCAGTGTTTGATTTTCACCCTTCATGTTTACCTTACCATTTATTAGGGTATTTACGGTGTAGTATCTGTCCTCTCCGCACTCTGTATTATGCCGCTAGAGTCGCTAGCTGCTCTCTTTGAGGTACTTTGCTGTTCATTCAGGATGTCATCGATTTTTTTTTATAGGCCTAGGCTAAAGGAGGCAAACTCCAGCTTCTGAAAGTAGCCTACTATAGCCTATGGCACAGATATTAAAGGTCCTACTCCATATTTGTCCCAGCTAGTTGTTGCTAATTATAACTCTTCATTCAGGTAGATGAGCTCATTTGTGAGATTACCTGTCTAAGTGGACAGGTAGTATGTTGCTATGTCAGTGTACTATAGTAGCCTACTACAGTACTGTATGTAACTATGTCAGTGCTGGACAGGTAGAACCAATACATGGTATGGTAGGTCTTTTAATCTCTGAAGTTGGACCAGTTTCCATCTGGTGATCTTTCCTATGTATCTGTGCTAATGGCTATCTCTAGTTATCTCTATCTGTGCTTATGGCTAATCTCTAGTTATCTCTCCCATGTATCTGTGCTAATGGCTATCTCTGGTTATCTCTCCTATGTGTCTGTGCCAATGGCTATCTCTAGTTATCTCTCCTGTATCTCTGCTAATGGCTAATCTCTGGTTATCTCTCCCATGTATCTGTGCTAATGGCTATCTCTAGTTATCTCTCCCATGTATCTGTGCTAATGGCTATCTCTAGTTATCTCTCCCATGTGTCTGTGCTAATGGCTAATCTCTGGTTATCTATCTCATGTATCTGTGCTAATGGCTATCTCTAGTTATCTCTCCCATGTATCTGTGCTAATGGCTATCTCTAGTTATCTCTCCCATGTGTCTGTGCTAATGGCTAATCTCTGGTTATCTATCTCATGTATCTGTGCTAATGGCTATCTCTAGTCATCTCTCCCATGTATCTGTGCTAATGGCTAATCTCTGGTTGTGTTAGCAGTGCTGGACCCAGAGGATCAGCAGATCTGCACACAGCTGCTGGTCTACCTGCTGCCGGCCTGCAACAGCGACACCCTCCATCGCCTGCTGGACTTCCTGTCCACCGTTGCCCACCACGCCCAAGACACGCAGGACAAAGAGGGCCAAGAGGTGAGAGAGAGAGAGAGAGAGAGAGAGAGAACACAAACACACGCAGGGCTAGAAATGAAACACCTGTGAGCCGCAGCTCACACACACACACACACACACACACACACACACATCCACGCCTAGAAGTTTATGTACACACAAATACACACACTAATACTCTCTTCACAAACACTGGCCTGGCCAACAAGTGCAGCGAGCGCCACAGTTCTAGACACAACACACCTGCACACAGTAATGACAAGTGACTCAGGTGAGCCATTTTAGAAGGTTTACACATTCCATGTAGCCTACACATTTTATGGAGCTCTGGCGTCAGCTTGAGAGTTTTCCTTGGCCTCTGTTATCTTTGCCTATAAAGAAACTGGTGCTTCTGAGAAACTGCTGTAGGTTGTTGAGCAACTGTGAAGATTAATGGACACCATGTTCCAGAAGGGCCTAATGTACAGTACATGTCCATGATCTTTTTCAGTCACGTACTATACTGTAATTAGTTTTCCATTCACAGAAATGTACTGTATAGTGGAGAAGAATCTGCCGAGGGCATCTGGGGTTTGCTGGTGGGAACGCACTGTATACAGAACATTCGGTGACAGGGCTCCACTGTGGATTTGGTACTTGATGGGTGTATTACAGTGTAAGCCGAGGCCAGGGCGTGCGCCTGCTGCGTTAATATGAGCCGTGTTTTGGTCTGTGCTATGCATGAGTGGCCCTGGGCCCGATTAAGAGCTGCCAGTTACCCACCCGCCAGCATCTTCTAAAGCCCCATTGAGTCTGCATTAACACCTAATCCTACACTATTTGGCACCTCCGGACAAGCCTGAGTCAAACAGGGCGCTTTTCTTTGTGTGCTGCTGGAATGCATGAGCTTGTGTGTGTGTGTGCATGTGTGTGTGTGTGTGTGTGCGTGTGTGTGTGTGCATGTATCCATGTGTGAGTGTGTGTGTGTTTGCTTGTGTATGTGTGTTTAAGAGGGAGGGAAAGAGAGAGAGAGAGTGTGAAAGAGAGAACATGTGTGTGTGGCAGAGAGATAAAGAGGAAGAGGAAGTACTTCTAAATGAACTCAAGAGTGCTTGAACTCTTCCTGCTTGCAGACCATGAATGAGAGACAGAGAGACAGAGGGGGAAAGAGAGAGAGAGAGAAAGAGAGAGAGAGAGAGAGAGAGAGAGAGGAGTGTGTATCCCACCTGCAGGTCTTGGGCAGCCACACTACTTTCATAGTGGGATTAGAGGCTTTTAATAAGAGCCATTATGACCTAGATATAAATGAAGAGTGTAAGAGGTTTAGCTGTAAGCCATGTAAGCGAGACGCCGCCGAATGTGTAGAAATACACACATATGCAACCAAATATGTGACCTTACTGAACACACACACACACACAGGCACACCCAGAGACTAAACAAACCTAGCACACATCGACTGACACACACATGCACACACACACACTCATAGCCTGTAGACAGTAAGACATGAGTGGCTCTACATATAGCCTAGACTCTAGGCCAGATAATCTGATCCTTAACATGGGTCATGTTTTTGGTTCTCTGGGTATTTGAGTTTGGAATCTGTGTGTGTGTGTGTGTGTGTGTGTGTGTGTGTGACAGGGGGTCTGATCTGGGGAGCTCATAAGTTGGTGCCCTAGCGCTCGGAGGCAGGTTGTGCGGCGCGGCGCGGTTGTGCTCAGGCTCGGCGTGTTCTCTCCCACACCACACTCCATCTGCTCCGGCATCCTTTCCCAGAGAGTGGGCAGCTATCTGCCATCTCCAACAGGAAACCAGCTCTATTACACGCTCCAGGGGAACACTGATCGCAGCTTTCAGCACCTCCTCCTCCTCCTCCTCCTCCTGCTGCTGCTGCCGCTGCCGTTGGAGAGAGGGAGAGAGAGAGAGAGAGAGAGAGAGAGAGAGGGGAGAAGGGGACCAGAGAAGGAGAAAGAGAGGGAGAGAGAGTGAGAGAAAGAGAGGGAGGGAAGGGGACCAAGAGAGGGAGAGAGAGAGAGAGAAAGAGAGAGGAGGGGACCAAGAAAGGGAGATAGAGAGAGAGAGAAAGAGAGGGAACAGGGGACCAGAGAAGGAGAGAGAGAAAGAGAGGGGACAAAGAGAGGGAGAGAGAGAGAAAGGGGGAGACCAGAGAAGGAGAGAGAGGAGAAGAGAGAGAGGGGATCAAGAGAGGGTGAGAGAAAGAGAGAGGGAGAGTGAGTGACAGAGAGAGAGAGAAGGGGATCAAGAGCAGGAGAGAGAAGAGAGAGAGAAAGAGAAAGAGAGAGGGGAACAACAGAGGCAAGGCATTTACTGTACAGCAGACTCCAAGGCCCAGAGACAGAGTCAAGGCATTCACAGTAGACTCCAAGGCCCAGAGACAGAGTCAAGGCATTCACAGTAGACTCTAAGGCCCAGAGACAGAGTCAAGGCATTCACAGTAGACTCTAAGGCCCAGAGACAGAGACAAGGCATTCACAGTAGACTCTAAGGCCCAGAGACAGAGACAAGGCATTCACAGTAGACTCCAAGGCCCAGAGACAGAGGCAAGGCATTCACAGTAGACTCCAAGGCCCAGAGACAGAGGCCGAGGCTGGGACTGGAACTGCTGAAGACGAAGAGATGTAGAGTAGCGAGAGTGACTGAGCGACTGCATGGAGGAAGAGCTGAGATGAGAAGAGGAAGAGAAGGAGGTGCAGTGAAGAAGAGAGAGCATAAGGAAGGAAGGGAGTGAGTGGAGCTGAGCTCTGCTTTAGACTTGAGTTCTGTGGGCAGAGGGGAAGAGAAACGGTCGTGTTTCTTCTCCTGGGCTCGTGACGTGAGTTGCTTTGTTTCAAGCGATGTGTCATGTTCTGCGCCGTGTGGCCGGCTTCAGCCCCGGGGCTGTTACAACAACAGCAAGCCTCACTCGGCCTTTGTGTGTCAGAGGCTGCGTATGAGTAATCCTGGCAACACTTGTTCTCTCTCTCTCACACACGCACACACACACACACACACACACACACACACACATGCACACACACACACACACACAAGCTGTCTTGGCGCTCTCTATGTGATGTGAAGCAATGAAGCAATGCATCAGCAAATCACTCTTATGTAAGCAGTCACATACAGTACATGGAAGTGTGTTCACATGATGCTCACACCGCGAGTCACACAGTAATGTTGTACCCTCCACCACCAGCCGGGCATGAGGAATAGGGCATAGGGCATAGGACACAGGGCATAGTGCATAGGGTTTAGGGCATAGGGCACAGGACATAGGGTTTAGGGCATAGGACACAGGGCAAAGGGTTTAGGGCATAGGGCACAGGGCATAGGGTTTAGGGCATAGGACACAGGGCATAGGGCGTAAGGGCACAGGGCGTAGGACATACTGTAGGACACAGGGCTTAGGGCATGGGACATAGGGCATAGGGCATAGGGCGTAGGACATACTGTAGGACACAGGGCTTAGGGCATGGGACATAGGGTATAGGGCACAGGGCGTAGGACATACTGTAGGACAAAGGGCGTAGGACAAAGGGCATAGGATATGGGGTGTAGGGCATGAGGCATATAGTGTAGGACAGGGGGCATAGGGTCTAGGACATAGGGCACAGGGCATAAGGCATAGGGCAGAGGGTGTAGGACATAGAGAATAGGGTATAGTGCATAGGGCATAGGGCACAGGCCGTAAGGCATAGGGTGTAGGATATAGGGCACAGGGCGTATGGCAGAGGCCATAGGGTCTAGGACGTACAGGAGGGCACAGGGCGTAAGGCTGTAGGACATAGGGCATAGGCTGTAGGACATAGGGAATAGGGCATGGGGCATAGGGCACAGCCTGCAGGCTTAATAATGGCCGATGCCAAGTCGCTGTCATGCCATTGGAGGAGGCAGACGGACAGAGTGCTGCTATGGCAACCTCTTACCATTTCATGTTTTCTTTCCACTTTATGGCACTTATGTGTGAGTCTGCTGCACTCAGTGTGTTGCTGTCGCTGGATCTGTTGGAAATGTGCTGTTCATTCCAATTGTTTTTGTTCAACAGTGCAGCCTAAGCATCTCCTCTCCGCTTGCAGAATAAACAGTGTTGTGTCAAAGCAGCAAATACATGACCAATTCATATCCCTCACCAGCCTCAAGTTTTGTGTGAACTAAAACCTGCACACAGTTCAGAAGGGCAGACCTACAATACCAACCTTTGTTTCTTTGTGTGTGTGTGTGTGTGTGTGTGTGTGTGTGTGTGTGTGTGTGTGTGTGTGTACACTTGTGCTCATGTGCCATTTGTTTCCTGTCAATCTCCCAGGTAACCGGGAACAAGATGACCTCGTTGAACCTGGCCACCATCTTCGGCCCCAACCTGCTGCACAAGCAGAAGAGCTCGGATAAGGAGTTCAGCGTCCAGAGCTCCGCCCGTGCTGAGGAGTCCACCGCCGTCATCGCCGTTGTCCAGCGCATGATCGACTCCTTCGATGTTCTCTTCATGGTGTGTATCAGAGCCTGTGTGGAGAAGGTCTTTGGCCCCTCACACACAGTGTGTGTACCATGTAGCTCCATGTCACCAAGAGTGCTGCGTGAACAGCAACATTGGAAGGTCATCAGTGTGTTATTTAACCACATATCAGTGTTATGTCTCTGTCTATGATTTCAAAAATCACTCATTTATACACAGTATATATGTATATATGTATAATTGAATGTATTTTATTACATTTTGCTATAAATACATTTAATATGTCCAAAATAATATCAGTATATTCCTTGGTCTGCCATAGCTGCCCATTAGAGTAAAACAACCTCCAAAAATTATTTTTTGGGTTATAGGCTATGCCAAGTTTGGCCAGGAAGTGGGTCTGGTGGATATTATGCTAATTTTGTTCAGGCAACTGTTTGAACACAGATTGTGTTTCCCCGGGCATGATTCATGTTTGGTACAGCTATTGGTCTCTCAAGAGCTCCTCATGAATCCTTTTCAAGGGCTCCGTCACTCAACATTTGGAGATAAGTAGGCTAAGATTTAGTTGCCAACAGGAGAGTTGTTAGCCTAGATAAACACTAAGTCTAGCCTACATGTATATAACAGTAAAAATAATATTAACACTTAACCATCTCTGTAACCCAAATTCTTGGTTTTCAGGGCAAAAATCAAACTCTTCAGCTGGCCAAAGTTCACAAGTTCTCTCTTTTTAAAACAACTTCAAAACAACTATATAATTAGATCAGACATTCATATCACCCTTAAAAGGTTTTACGTTTGAGTTCCAACATTTTAGATTAGTTAGATTAGTTTTACATTTAACACTTTGAAAGGTGCTGAGAAGTCCTGTTCTCTGAAACAGTGATTAGATTAGAGATAAGGAGCTTGCCCATGTCATTTGTCTTCCATGCAAGGTTCATATTGATATATTGATGCAAGTGTTTGCTATGAACGCATTTGAAATGGCAAACATATTAGTGCCTTAATATTTGTAAATGATCCATTCTTTGAAATACATCAACATAATCAGGTCTATCAACATGACCTTAGGTAAAGATATTTGTTAAAGTTCACAACAGCATTTGAGTCGTTAATAAACCCCAGGCCCCTAGTCCCCCCCCCCCCCTCTCCCCCCACTGACATGAGCAATCACTGCTGGAATGTGCCAAAGGTGATGGATCTCTGGTCTCCTCGTAGGCTTGCCCACTCATCGTGTTGACTCTACTTTTGTCCCTCAGTACCTGTGTGTCATTCAATCACCCCCCCCCCCCTCCCCCTCCATCCCCCTCAGTCCTGGCTGGGGCATTAAAGCCTCCCCATCACTTTTGCACCCCGGGCGAGCGCGACGGGTTTCCTCTGGGAGCGGCTGGCTGGGACGGACAATGGGCCAGTCTTAGAGTGAGCAAACACGAGGGGCTTGGGCCATAATGAGGCGGCGAGTGAGGAGGGTCAGCCCTAAAGCCCCTCTGCCGACCCCGCGCCCTTGGGCTGGAGCCAGAGGGGGTATCGGCTAACCGGGGCCCAGCCAACACAAGCGCGAGCCGGCTACCGCGTGCCACGTCCGTCTCCTCTCCGTGCGGCCTGCCGGGATTCCGTGAATGATATTAATAAATATCACATTTCCCTCCTGTCATTGTCCCAGGCCTGGGTGCCATGGAAGTTTGAAATGCATTCACTGGGTGTGTGTGTGTGTGTGTGTGTGTGGCACAGTGTGTGGCTGTGGCACAGTTTTATGTGCACACACTCCTGTCACTTGTTCTGTCTATGTGACGTTTTGGATTGTTCGTTTCGTTTGTCAAATTGGCTTTGGTCATTGGTTTAAGAGCAAAGATGTCTGAGCGTTAGGGAGAGGAAAATGGCTGATGACAGTGTGAATGTTTGCTTTCAGAGCTTAAGACGTCAAGCACAGCCTTCACATGAACCTGCTCTGCTGCCAACACATTCCTACTGTCTTTGACTCATTCAAGGGATTGCCAAAGAATCAAACGATTCCTTGTCATAAATCATTAAACAATGATTCCAGTTCGTTAGAGAATGTTATTGAGAATAACAGGAGATATACTATAGGCCTATATTGACTCAGACTCATTTGGCTGACAGTTTTTATCCAAACTGACTTTAATTTGTGAAACACAAGTCTCATTCCATTAGGTTTTGAAGATCTTGGAGTCTGTTTCTGCTCAGTCAGCCCAAGTACTAGAAATATCAGGTCAAAAGTGTCCAATAACTGGGTGAGTTGGCCATGCTATGAGGTTTGAGGTCAAAGAGGATAGCATGTCTCAACTTAGTCATGTGTTAACACCACTGTTAACTGTGTGTTTGTGTGGTGGTGTGTGTGTGTGTGTGTGTGTGTGTGTGTGCAGGTACCGCCGGACCTGCAGAATGAGGTGCTGATGAGTCTGCTGGAGACGGACCCTGATGTGGTGGACTACCTGCTCCGGAGGAAAGCATCACAGTGAGTAGTGACTGCCTTCAGTGCTGTAGGTCCAACACTCTTACGGTGTCCTCACTCATGTGCACTGTGCACACGTCAACTCAGCTCGCTCTCTGTTACTGTAGTACTACACCGCCCTCTACTGGTCAGAGACACATGCTGCACCAGGAGGACTTCCTGTCATATGCCACAAACAGACACAATTTTGTAAATATATAAAGTTTTGTAAATATGGAAAGTTAAACCAGTTTTATTTCATGTCATAACTGAAGTCAATTTTCAGTGTTATTTCCACACTTCACACCTCCTGTGTGTCTCCAAAGCCGATGAGAGCGAAATACAATATTCTCTTATTGTGCTTCTGTTCCGTCTCTAATCCTAGTGATGTTTTAGAATGAAAACTCCCAGCGCTAGCTTAGTTAAGAGCCTCCGCTTCCATCCCGTGTGTGTGTCCTAGGAGTCCTGACCTTCTGCGCTCCGAGGCGTCCTTCTCCCTCAGCGAGCGACGCTCCTCCAGCGACTCCAACAAGGCGTCCAGCGGCGAGATCTCGCCCTACGATAACAACTCGCCCGTGCTGTGCGAGCGGCGCGGGACGGACGGCGCGGGCTGTGGCAGCGCGGGTTCCTCGGGGCCCGAGCGGCTCTTCCGGGTGCCGGAGCAGTACGCACTGGTGGGCCAGGTGGCAGGCAGGACCAGGGAGGGCAGCAGCAGCAGTAGCAGCATGTGGTCCCCCACTAAAGGTGAGCAGGCTGGCAGACTGGCAGGGCTCTACCACCCACAGCGGGGGCTAATCTGCTCTGGGGGTGGGTGCAATTTAAAATGCTCCCAGCAGAGCAATTAGACTGCTCAGGATCATCATGGTCTGCGACCATCTGGCATATACATCAAAAATGGATGATCTCTGATGTGTGATCTCTGAAAACTAAAACAGTGAAAATGGTGAAAATGTGAAATCTTGGTGAAAATGTTACATCTTTTGACACAGTAAACATGATATTAAGACAAGTAAGAAAATGGTGGACAAAAACTGTAAACTGTAAAACTAAGAAAGAAAATTCCTCTAATGAACTTGCTGTACAACAGGCCTTTGTGACTTAATCTTTAGCCAAACTAATTTGCCACCTGTGTGATACTGACAGCTGACGCTTCTCTGAGCTACACTTCCTCAGTTCGTGTCCCTCTCCACTGCACTTTAGAAAAGCCAACCTCTCCTCCTCTCTCCCACCAGCTACTGTGTTCTTTCACACACTTTCTTCTAGTCTTAACAGTCATAACAGCAGCCCCAAGAGCAGCCAATAGCAGCCAACATACAGTAATTACCTTAGCGACCAGCATAGCAACCATTTCAGCTACCATGGTGACCACCATGACTACCCTAACAACATACAAGCAACCACCCTCAAAAACTATAGCAACATCCTAGCTACCACTTTCATTGTAGTAACCTTGCAATCAGTATAGCAGTAGTCTTGATTACCCAGGCAACTTCATGTTTTTAAATTATGCAAATGTATCCCACAAGTCCTTGGCTTTAATATTACAACTCTCTCTCTCTCACTCTCTCTCTCTCCCACTGTCAGACTTGTCAGAGGAGCATGCCAACATCTGGGGTGCGTGGCATTCCACCCTCAAGCCTGGCTTGAAGGATCAAGCATACACAGGTAATCTCACAACATACAGACACACACACACACACACACACACACACACACAGAGGCACAACCATACAGTATGTGATTGGGCTTATTCTATTTTTGGCCCCTCTTCTTTAATTTACCCGAAAATGGACTGGCTAACTCTTCATACAGCAGCTAAATACATGAACAGCATTTGTCTCCTTCATTATTAAAGGAACACACCACCGATTTTTGATATTTATGTATTTGCATTGTGCCCAAGTATTATTCAAGAAAACACATATC
>JASCQY010000053.1:12868649-12872687 GCA_030264315.1 Sardinella tawilis | reverse complement strand
TCCCCCACCCCCAGCAAGCTCAGTAAGGGCCCATTACACACACTGCCCTCCTCTGGACCACTCTTCACTCACCACTCACAGCCCAAGCGTAACCGTGGCAATAGCCCTGGAGACCACATTGCGCATCTCCTCTCCCTGGATGCTGTTTCAATTTCCTGCCCACTGATTTCCAACCATCCCCACCCCCACCCTTCTCACACACACACACACACACACACACACACACACCACACACACACACACACACACACACACACACGCACGCACACACACACACACACACACACACCACACACACACACACAGATACACACATGTCCCATGCCTCCCATCAGGCATCAGACCCAGGGCCTGCACATCTGTGGAGTGCAGAGGGGTGGTAGGCCTGGTAAGACTTAAAGGGGGTGGGGGTGTGATGGGCTTCACAAGACGTTGCAATGGGTGGGTGGGTGAGTGGCTGATGTGGGGGGATTGGGGGGGGTGGGGTGGGTGGTGTTACAGCGAACCACAAGCGCTCCTCCACCCGCGCGCTCTGCTGTTCTGCCAGACCACCGCAGATCCGTCAAGCTCTCGGCTCGATGCAGAATTCCGTGCGAACATCGCTTTCACTTACACTGAGACCTCTAACAGCCCGGTGCCCCTCCCCGAGTGCCAGCTAATATTTCTCAGCCCGTCTGTGTGTGTGTGTGTGTGTGTGTGTGTGGGTATGCATGAATAACATCTTGGCTCATCAGAATGCCAAGTGTCCATCAAGATGAATGATCCCTCCCCATGGTCCCACCGCCTTGCTGTGGTCAACCAGCATGCTGGAGCACCAGAGGAGACAAAGAGAGGCCACAAAAGAAGAATGAGAAGGCTGGTCTGTGTGTGTGTGTGTGTGTGTGTGTTTATATGTAAGTGTGAGTGTGTGTGTGTGTGTGTGTGTGTGTGTGTATGTGTGTGTGTGTTTATATGTAAGTGTGTGTGTGTGTGTGTGTGTGTGTTTATGTAAGTGTGTGTGTGTGTGTGTGTTTATCTTTGTGTGTGTGTGTGTGCTGAAGAGATCAGACGAGAGGGATCCAATGAAGGGCCCTCCTCTCTCTGTTCTCTCGTCATTTCTGACAGAGCTTTGGACAGCCTGCATTTGTCTGGGGTGAATGTGCCACAAGTTGTTGATGTGTGAAGAAAGGCTTCAGTACAGACACTGCATTTAAGTCTCATATCCCTCTGTTGTACTGTAATTCTTAGCCTACTGTTCACTCAGTCATCAACCGCCTGTACAGTATGAAGCCACGGATCACAGCATTGCAGATAAAGTCTACAGAAAGTGCCGGAAAAAGTCTTGTAAGATCCTATGGGGAGACTAGGCCAATTCTAAGGAATTTTATTGGTCCTGTCATTGGGTCAGGACCAATCAGAAGTCATTTTTCTGCTTGGCAAACCCTTGAGCAATAATAACAGAGCTCCACTGAGCGATGGACTCGTATATGACTCTGCCCCCGAGACACCGCGGCGGACAGCTGTCCCGTTGCCAGTCGGCACTCTAATGCACTCCCAAACTGGATTTCATCGCCCACTTCGGCAGCACGGTCCGAGCGTGCCAATTGTGTCGATCGAAATGTATTTGTTCTTCCCTCATGCCATAGTCAGTGGTCGCAATGACCTTAATTACATCGACAGTGTCGGATTGATCCGGAATGGAGCCTGCGGTTGACGGCCGCTGTGCAGGAGAGGAGCAGTACTGAGAATGTTGTGATGGGAGAAAATTGCTCTCCCTCTTTAAATGGGTTTTTCAGGAGGTGGTATCTGATGGAAAATCGTAAATGACACTTTAGTTATGATGAATTAACTGTAGCCAATGTTCGTGCTCGGATGTAAAGTTAGAATGTTTGCCTGATTCTGAGTCTGAAAGGCATCTCACTTCATGAGGCTCTTCTGTGGCTCCTGATAAGCACAACAATCAAGCACTGTTAAAGCAACACAATGTAGGCCTACTTCTTTTTCAGCAACACTTTACTTTTGACATGAGAGTGACGTCAGCCTGTCATAAACATATGTCATGAACATGAACATGAGTATGTTCATGACTGTTGTGATTAAGTGGTTTTTGTAATGTTAAGTTGACACTGTTTGGGGTTCAAACATGACAAAAACCGAATGACAATTAATGACAGTCATGAACATTTTTCAGTGTCATTACACATTCATGATATGTGTCATGTCATGTTTATGACAGGTTAATGTCACTCTTATGTCGAGAACCTCAGGTAAAGTGTGACCTCTTTTTCCTTATTATAACAGCTTCAGTTTGGATGATAACACAATAGATATCATATCAGATTATTTCCTTTACAAAACAATACATTTTTATGCTCTTTCCGTCAGAAGTGTACACACTGGAACTATTAGGATGTCTGTCCAGTTCTCTTCAGTCTCATGTTCTCCCTCAGGGAACTACAGGATGTTCACAGAATGTTTTCTAGTCACCATTCACCACATAGTACATCTACTGTTGTATGACCTTCATTTCTCCGATAACCTCATTAGAGCTTGGAGAAGTAATGAAACTGAGTTACTGGATTTTATCATGTTTCTGAATTCATGATTAAACATTATTGAATTTTCATCTGAGAGAGAATTACAGTCAATACACTTTCTTGGTGTTTTAATCTCTAAACTGTGTAATTGGATCTCCACTTCAGTATTTCGAAAGGACACAAATAAAAACACTTTGTTAAGCACAGACAGTTACCATCCTGTGCTGTTAAACAAGTGACCTCAACTTAGCCAGCAATATAGAATTTGACCCATCTGCGATACAGACAAGGAATTTGATAATCAGTCTGCAACCTTAGTCAGTGTCATTCACAGGTTTATCCTAAAAGGGCTTTCCTTGGCCAATGAAAAAGTTTGGTCTTTGCAGAGATCAGACCTGATTTCCAAGTCAAACAGACATGCCCATTTTCGGTAAATACTGTAGCCTACATACGTATTCTTTTCTGTATATACTTACATACAACAAATTATAGGGACACTTCATAGTAGTAAGACATTCTAGAAAGGGACCATAGCCTAGCAAACCTCAAATGCACGGGTATCTGGTATCTCATAATGGTGGCAATATTGATCAAGAATCTTTGTCGAAACACTTACGCTTTAGAATCTATGCCTAAACACGCTTTAGAATCTATGCCTAAACATGCTTTAGAATCTATGTCTAAAGACTACGCTTTAGAATATGTCTAAACATGCTTTAGGATCTATGTTGAAACACGCTTTAGAATCTACTGTATGTCGAAACACTTATGCTTTAGAATCTATGTGGAAACACTCACACTGGAGTGCTAATGAACTGCCAGACAGCCAGATGCACTGAAGCGCCCAGTCACTCTATTACTATTCAGGCACAGGTGATCCATAACTGAGCTACCTTGGCTGTTTAAAAAACAGGAAGTAGCTGAAGATTCACACACTGATGAAGACCATTAGGCCGAAACTTTTTGTGGCCACTCTGCTGCTAGAAATAAAAAAATAAATAAATAAAATGAAATAAAAGTGTTCAAAGTACGAGTGTGATCCATCTTTTCCAAGCTTAAATCTTTTGATACGCACCACCAACGGGAGAGTGCAGTGTTGGAGAAAATATAACCTCATTAGAGGAACGGCTGATGCATAGTCCTGGTAGTATCACTCAGACTTGCGGCTAACAAGTTTGTTTCTGATGTGTGGAGGCTTTCTGGTAGTGTGGTAGCGTCTGATGTCTGGTAGTCTCTAGGTGCACGTGCAGTAGAGCGCATTGCTCTAGGTGAGGGGAGGCTGTAAGGATGTGCTCTCTGATCAGTGTCTGTTGAGCAGTATAAATTGATTACAGTGCGCTGAGTCTGATTCAGTGGCTCATGACCTGAACTCAAGTCCCATTAAATGCATTAAGTGCTCATTACTCAGTGAGTCCAATCAGAGCGCTTTAATTTTGCATTCCTTCCATCCACCCATCCATCCATCCAATCAGCAGTCTCGGCAAGCAAGTGAATGAGCAGTGAACTTTGAATGTGTTGCATA
>JASCQY010000053.1:12856149-12866149 GCA_030264315.1 Sardinella tawilis | reverse complement strand
CACACATGTTTGTGTGTGCATATGTGCACTCACATGCATACATACACACACACACACACACACACTCATGTTTGTGTGTGCATATGTACACACACACACACACACGCATATGCACACACACACACACATACGACACGCACGCATGAACCCCTGCCACAGCGGATCCCTGTGGGGAGGGCTGAAGGGGGGAACTGTGCATGTGCAAGCAAACAGACGCGTCCCTTACACACGCAGAAGTTCCCATGAGCCTTTGGGAGCGCATGGCGTGCTGACGGAATCTTGGGAGACAGGCGGAACACAAACAGCACTTCTGCTCAGCGCTGCGACGAGCCGACCTCTTGGTTCATGCAGTGGGCAACAGGGCTGTACAGGCCCGAAAACAGACAGGAGCAAAGAGCTCACTTGAATATAAACCACAGTTCATGCCTCCATGCACCTACAGTATGGTGTACTATATGTGCTTAAGCCTGATTTAGACAAATGCATCTTTAATTGACACAGAGCATATTTATGTTCACACTGAAAGATTTCTTGTGTTCTACATAGTTCTAAGGATTTTTCTGCATTGAACATCCTGAAGATGCTACTCTACTTGTTGTGTGAAATCTGAAATTGGTTTAACAGTTTAAAGGAGTTATCCAGAGTGAATCAAACCAAAGCCTTGTTGTCTGAGGTTGCTGAATGCTGTCGATACAGTGTAGGTATCAGAACAACAGCAGTAGGTACAACGTAGACTGAATTATGAAATATGAAATATGAAAACAAATTAGACATGCCCTAATCAGTTAGCCTTGACTGCCGTTTCACTATACAGTCAACCGTGCATGAAAATGTGTTGTTCTCATACCTATCGATAGCACTTAGCAACGTGAAACAACAGGGCTACAGTATGTGTTGATGGACTCCGGACAATTCCTTACACAGTATGACAAATGTAAGGTATACTGTAATGTATTGTCCACCCACCATCATAGGATGTGTAGGGAGAGGTCTTGTGTTGTCCTGATGGGATTTATTTAAAAAAAAAACCTGTTGCTATTGACAGCGGTCATTAGACTTTGGCAGCGCTCAGAAATAGCTGAGCTCTGAACATTGGGAAGGAAGGCTCATTCTAAGCCCATTCTGGAACCTCCCGCTTCATTCCGTAAAGCTGTCTGATGAAAACATTTAACTGGAGACAGGTTCATGGTACAATATATGAAATTCATGTATGCATCAATGTTTGCATTGCAACATCTAATATATAATGTAACATGTTATATCAGCTAATTACTGACATTATATAACCTAATGTAATGTAACTACTAAATAATTCACAACAATGAGTATTTGCTGTCCATGAAGGGAATGGTTTATGACCTAACGGTATGCAGGTCACTACATCATAGATACATCCCATGTGTGTGTGTGTGTATGTGTAGGTGTGTGTGTGTGTGTGTGTGTGTGTGTGTGTGTGTGTATGCGGGCGTGCGTTTATGTGTGTGTGTGGTGTGTTTATGCGTGTGTGTATGTGCATGTTTGTGTGTGTGTATGTGTGTGTGCGTGCATGTGTTTATGTGTGTGTGTGTGTGTGTGTTTATGTGTGTATGTGTGTGTGTGTGTGTGTGCATGTCTGCAACCCACTTCAGTGGAACCGGTGTCTGGCCAGCATGTCTCAGCGGAGCCATGTTAGCATGCTTTTAAGAGGGGTAGGTTTTGCGCCCCGATGGCCGTGGCTCTGTGGGGAGTTTGACGTGTTGAGAGTTTTATGCGCTGGTGTGAGCCGCTGGGCATTTGACAGGACACAGCTCAGCTGAGCAGGGGGTCTCTGCCGCCAGAGCCCTCCAGCTGAACCCCTGCAGCATGGCCCAGCACCACTATACGGCCCAGCACAGAACAGCGGCCTCAAACTAAACCCCAGCACAGAACCGCAGCATTAAACTAAACCCCTGCACAGAACAGCAGGCCTAACCTAAACCCTAGCACAGAACAGCAGCACTAAGCTAAACCCCAGCACAGAACAGCGGCCTTAAACTAAACCCCAGCACAGAACCGCAGCATTAAACTAAACCCCTGCACAGAACAGCAGCACTAACCTAAACCCCAGCACAGAACCGCAGCACTAACCTAAACCCCAGCACAGAACCGCAGCATTAAACTAAACCCCTGCACAGAACAGCAGCACTAACCTAAACCCCAGCACAGAACCGCAGCACTAAACTAAACCCCAACACAGAACAGCAGGCCTAAGCTAAACCCCAGCACAGAACAGCAGCACTAAACTAAACCCCAGCACAGAACCGCAGCACTAAACTAAACCCCAGCACAGAACAGCAGCACTAAACTAAACCCCAGCACAGAACCGCAGCACGAACCGCAGCACTAAACTAAACCCCAGCACAGAACCGCAGCACTAAACTGAGTGACGCAAGGCAGAACTGGTCTGTCAGACGACTGTAATGCTTCACTTACAGACTGCATCTATAAAGTGCTGTAATAACCACGATCATGAACAACATATATGTTGTTATAATATATGTTATAATATATAATATGTTATAATAACCACGATTATAAACAACAAGTGTTCATAAAGCATTTAAATGGTTGACGCAAGTCACTTATTGTACACTTACGGTCATGACTACACCCTTAGCATTATGATATGATATGGCTATACTGTCTGGTTAATCACTGTGCTTTATGTAGCTTCTTTCCCTCCGCAGAATAAGAAAATATGATATTAAAGATCCCATTAGAGAGGTAAAACAACATTTATAATTCAGGGAGCTATTTCAGGCTCAACCCTCATGCTAATGTGGTAAAACACTGAGTGCAGTCACACTGTAGGTTTGAATGTGGTGAACTAATGTAAATCATTAAGAGGTGTTATGAACATTTTATAAACCTCCCGGAATATTAATTCTTGAAGGATTCAGGCCTTGAATCGTGTTACCATCACAGCTTTCCTCACGACTACCCTTAGTCAAGGGTAGAGACACTGAGACACTTTAAAACAAGAACAAAAACAAGCAACTCAGACAAAGCGCAGACACAGAGGATGGGATGTTTACTAACACTAGGTGAGCTGTCAGCATACTGTTTGCATTGTTCCCCTGCTGAGAGAGGGTGCATGATACTGTTTGCCCCTCTTTCAGTCAGCCAAATCTTTCTGCCTCTAGCTGCTCATATTGCTCTCGAAATGGCACTTGGTATGTTTGTGTGTGTGTGTGTGTTTGAGCGTGTGTGTGTGTGTTTGAGCGTGCATAAAGAATAAGCATCCCCTGCTGTTTTGAGTCTTGGGGAGACTGTGCAGACTGCCTCCGCCTATCTTGTGTATCCCCGTGAGGGCGGAGAGATCCGTCTGTGGTGTCACAAGCTGCTGCTCCACCTAGCAGGGGGTCAGACATCATTACCAGCAGAGCACTCTGGGTGTCGACTACGGGCGCAAGAGCAATGACAACATGCAGGGGCCTTATAGCACTGCCGTCGATGCACCCATACACACGCGCGTTCAACATCAATACTTGTTTGCCCCCTCGTACCGTATTGCAACACTGTTACCATATTAAGTGGGACACACAGAAACATCCCATCACAGATGCAGACGCATTAGTAGTCACAGAGCCAGTTCAGTTTTTGGATGCTTTTTCCTTGGTTTAAAGCAGTGTGGCAAATGTATGTATCATGTAAAAGCTAATGAAATTCTCCCGATGCTTCTGAGTCATTCACCGGCGGCATCGAAAGTGCATCTGTCAGAAAATCATATGTCACGCAATAAACAGAGAGGGGGAGAAATGCCATTTCAGGCCATTCTAGGTCAACCAGCAGCACAGGCTTCATGCCAGTCAGCCTTTGTTGTAGCTTAGAGGACCAAAGGGTTCAAGCCTCACCTTTTTTATCTCTGACAACAAGCGATAGTCTGGCCTGCTTCTCGCTGATTTCAAGTGTTTCCATTTGTGCAGACAGAGCATTTGGCCCAGGGGGGAGTAGTGCTTTTGTGCTCTCAACCTTTGCATGATCCCTGCGTGATCAGAGCATGTTTTGTCCATCATCTACACTGTAAAAGGCAAAGGCAAAAGGTTTGGGAGTTTTTAATGCCACTGTTGTCTGGATTATCATGCAATGGCTTAAAGGCAAAGGACACTCGGTGCAGCAAGGAAACGGCATGAAATGTTACTCAACATTAAAACAAGAAGGACTAGTAAGATGCAATGGTGGCGAAAGCCATGTTCTGCTGTCTTGTATTTAGGACTGTGTATGTGTACAAGAATTACAAGCAAAGACATACAGTAAAACAAAGAAGCTCATTTTTAGAGGTAATTTACTTTTCAGAAACTCTGTCTCTGTTGATATTGTGTATGGCCGTGTGTGTGTGTGTGTGTGTGTGTGTGTGTGTGTGTGTGTGTGTGTGTGTGTGGCAGACACTGCTAAATAGCACACAAACCCCAGCACCGATATGAAAGCAGGCCCTCACCCGGCCATCGGCAACACCTGCTTCCTGCTTTTGTCCCGAAGGTGAGAAACGGCAGGCTATACCCAGGCCTCTGGGTTTACTCACAGGAGCCACTTGACACACATAAATAACCTTCTCACAGCATACAAAGATAACAAAAACGATAGGACTAGTTCCCATGTCTTTTATTACATTCAGAGTTTAGTAACGCAAATTCATATGTCATAGGCATGTAAGATATGTTACAGGCATGTAATATATGTCATAGGCATGTAATATATGTTATTGTCTCAGAAATTATGTCAGAGCGTTAATCAGCCGTCATTAACAAGGTCACGCATGATGTGTCTGACCAGAGTGTGTGACCCTATTCTGTTAATGTTTAGTGACAGAGGTGGTGTGTGTTGCGTGATCTTGGCTCTGAGTGGAAACTGGGACTGAGTCAAAGTCCCCAAAGCACAGGACCCCCCCCCCCCATCTTTTCTTATCAGCATTGGGATAGACACTGTGGCTACAGGGACAGAGTCATAAGTGTGTGTCTGTGTGAGAGTTTGTCTCTTTCTGTGTGTGTGTGTGTGTGTGTTATCAACAGTCTTCCCTCCCCTGAGGTTTCCCGCTCTTTTGTCTCCCGCTGAGGAGAAGGAATGGGAGGAGCAGAGAGGATGAGTGGAGGAGGGAGGGAGTGGGGGAGTGGGGGAAGGAGGGGAGCGCTACCCCCGCCTTAATGGCAGCGAGGTCCCAACAGCAAGGAAAAAAAAAGCTCCTGGAACGCCGGCATTCCAAGCTGCTTTTCTTCCCATCATCTGAGCATCACTTCGGAGGAGAGGTAGAGTTGGGGAGGGTGTGTGTGTACATGTGTATGTGGCGTGTGTGTGTGTGTGTGTGTGTGTGTATGTGTGTAGGCAGCGTTTGTGGGGGTGGTCATATTGGCAGCATCATACACGGTATGTATTTTGTTTTCAGTCAGGCATGCGTGCTTCTCCGTGGGCATGTGCGTGTGTGTGAGTGAAGTCAGCGTTCTACACACACACACGGTCTGCCGGCAGCTTCTCATGACGGTTCCTGGAGACGGGAGAAGACAAAGGTGTGTGTGAGTACCTGCTTTTCCTCTGTTTACTGTTTACTGTTTACTGAGGAGGGAATGTGTGTGTGTGTGTGTGTGAGTGTGTGTGTGTGTGTGTGTGTGTGTGTGTGTGTGTGTGTGTGGAAGCACTGGAGATAATGAGATGTGTAACTGATTCAGGGGGTGGTACACTGACTCCACGTGCTAGAGTAGAGGGGCCTGTGTGTGTGTGTGTGTGTGTGTAAGCGTGTGTGTAGGTGTAAGACTGTGAACAGCATGTGTTTGTCCATTGCTGACATAATTATTCTTTGACACTGTTTTGCAACATAGCTGAACACTTCAAAATACAACATTTACTTTCTTTGAACTTTCTTGACAAAAAATCACAATGTTATTATACACTATCGTCTTCATAATATTATCAATTCAGTAGTTTAGTATTTTGAACTTTGTTGGTTGCAATTCTCTGTCTTATTTTGCATTTTCAATACAGTTACCTGAGACACCTTTCTTTCCTCTTCTGCTGTCTATGAATGAGCCATATGGGAGTTTGACACACTAGGCTATATGTCCTGTGCAGAAGGTTTCAAATAGGCTGGCGAGGCAAGGCTACACGTTTCCCTCTGATAGCCTAGCCTGCTTGTTTGTGGCTCTGGCCAGATGTGACCTCCTTTGATGCAGAAGAGATTTCTGCTCTTCTGCTTGAACTCTCACTGACATCGTTAAATCGGCTAGAGGATGGCGCTCGACTTTTAACAACCAACCAGTCGAGCTCATAATTAACCACATAAAAAAGGAGTTTCATGTGCTTTTCAGTGAGGATTTAATGAGTTTAAGTTGTCAGGAGCTTTTGCATTCATCTTGCTGAATGAGTGAATAAGGACTTGTTTGGTTGCCTTTTACAGTATACTGTATGTGTCTATTGAATTTCATTGACATGGTTACAATGCTGCTTAGCAACATAAGCCTAATTACCTAGAATCATGTTAGTTACTTACAGTATTATGTGAAATGTCTTTAGCATAGCATAATGGAACTGGGTGTTTGCATTGCTGACTGAATTAGAATGATTATCCTTGTTCATGCATCTTAGCAAACAGAAAAGCTGTCACCAGATGAGCTCTGTCAGCAGCAGCTACCCACACTATTAGCTCTCCCTATTTGTGAGTAAGATGCGTGATCTTAAAGCTAGTTAAAAGTACACTCTCTAATATACGTGCTTTCATTTCACACTTTGAATACAAAAATCTTGTCCTCTTGCCACTTTTGATGAAGTGAGTCCAGGTTGATGGAAACCATGCCGGCTTTGCTGTCACTATACCCCACTTCTCCTTCTGGAGAACTAAAGGCAGCTGTAGAATCACAATACCAATGGGGACTGAGATAACAGTCAGAATCTTCCAGCTCCTGCAGAATCCCTTGGATGAAAGTGAACATTGTGTTTGTGTTTGTGTGTGTGTGTGTGGGCTACTGTTTTGGTTTATTAAGCAGTGACTTCACTTGGACATTTTCTGTGTCATGTGGAGAGAATGAGCGAGGGGGGTGGGCGGGGGGTGGTTTGTGTGAGAAACGTGAGCTGACGTGAGCGATGAATAATGCATTGAGAGAGGCTGTAGCCTATGTTCTGCATACAGCATGCGGAGCCCCACAGAGCCCATGCTGCTGCCGCTGAGAGCCAACTCCCCTACAGCGATGCCACAGCATTGCACCCACTCTCCCAACGCATCCCAGCGCATCCCAACGCAGCCCACAGCCACAGAGGACAAAGCTGCACCTTCAGTTTCTAGTCTTTTTGTGATGTTTCTTCTCCATGCTTCTGTATGGTCACTGTAATATGAGCATGTTCCGCACAAGCCAACAAGGAAGAGAGCAGTAAAGTAGACAGTATGTTTAAAAAGCTAGTTCAAAGGCAAACAGGTTTCAGAAACAGTGGCACCCCACGCCAACAATCTGCCAAAATCGAATCGTAACAGCCAACCACAAGCACAGTGTGTGCACACAGAGACATTTACCTCATTAGGAACATCTAGGATCGATATCTCTGTTAGTCGTGTCATGTGCAGTGTTGGCACGGGTCAGGTAGCCTACTGTACTCTATGAGACTTTATGGAAAAGAAAGACTGCAGCTCTAATCACAGGTTCCTGAGGTACTAAATTCATCCTCTTTAGTGGATTTTCTTACATCACTGCCACTCTATATCCTGATGAATATTTGATGTTTGGGAGAATAGAACTCCACTGTTCTTCTGGGACCTTTGTCTGCAAAGTTCTCAGGCTAGACGGTGAATAGAGTGACTTATTAACAGCCATTCAACTCTCCAAAGAGTTCATGAAATATTGAACTCCACAAGAGGGACAATGAGAAACTACCCTCCTTAAAATGTTGGCACCAGTGGCCACAGGCTTTCCTCCTCTTGATCACACTATCTCTTTGAGTCAGGCTAGTTTGAAGATCAAAGAGTTTGTTGCTCTGAAATCGGCTTATCTGGCCTGGGTCCTGCACTTCTGCAAACTGTGTTGTGATGCTGGAGTTGTAGTGCCCGGGGAGAGCCACTGCTGGAGTCCTGATAAACTCAGACGCGATAGGATGTGACAACCTGACCTCTGGCCTCGACCACAGCTGGGGCTGTTGATAAACATATTTGGGTTGGTTGGGCTTGGGGGGCAGATCTGCAAGGGGGAGATGGAGATTTCTAATGGGCACAGAGCATGTCTTCAGCCGCAGGCTAAGACTCTGCTGAGCAAAAGGTTTGAGAATAGCCTTCTATTAAAGCTTATAAGGTTAATATGGTTAGCCTACACTACCAATATTACCTTTTCTTTTCATTCTTTTAATTACTACTGTCCATACATAATAAATGGCCGATGGGGATCACAGATCATAAATAACAAGTTGGCAATGGCAAAGTAACTCAGAACTCAAACCATAACAATACTGTATACTGCATGCCTCAGACTTGGACTGGCTCAGTAATGTATCCCCCCATGTCTTATTAACAACCCAGCCTTGATTTGTCAATACTTGAGAAAAACCCAGAGTAAAAACCTATCCAACGATGAGCCAAAATAAGAAGAATAAACCTAAACCTGCAGCATTGGATTGTTCTTTGAAGTTGAATAGAACGCTCTCCCCACTTGCAGTAGCCTATCATCAGCACAAGATGCCTACAGTGTCCACTCCACTATCACACCACAGCCAACAACAGGAAGACTACTGCAGGTTAGCAGCTTCATTACTGCTCACTCAAGTCCTGCATATTTAACCTCACACACCTTTATGGTGGGATGGGGAACGTGCTATAAGGGTCATCCTGCATCCTTATGCACACACAGAGTTCTGGTCTAATGTACTGTACTGTACTTCAAGCTTTTCTACAAGGCAGAAGGGACCGCATCACTCAGATGATCCAACTCAGAGTGTACAGTTGATGTCGGAATACAGATTGACTGGTTAAGATTGCGTGACAAGGGTGAGGGTCTGCTGTCCCAAATGCTTGAATGCGTTTGTTGTGATGTGGAGATGTAGTGCAGATTAAGATCTGCACAATTAAGCAAAACTATGAGGCCCTTAGACCCCTCCCTCCTCCCCTCGAGCTCCACCTCATTCCGCTCTTCATTATTCTCGATGCTCTGCCGATGAAAACCAATGGTCGCCACGGTTGCCATGGCAGGCCGCCGTCGCGTTCCAGCTCGTCCTGGCTGAAGCACGCCGCTCCCCTTTCTGATCCATTCAGGCCCGACCAACCCTTCCTATTGCGCATTGAAAGGCGCTCTTGTCACCCCGCTGGGGTCAGGCTGGCTGGGCAGCCCTCTTCCCACCCCTGCATCTCCATATGGCTCCGTCGCCCACATCAGTCAAGAGGGCAAGCTCGCCGGACAAAAAGGGAAAAGCAATTTGTTTGCCAGGGCCCCCTCTCCTCTCCGGGGGGAGTCCTTGCTTTCTCTGAGGGCTCTCGAGTGTTCTCACTGACCCAACACAAGCAGGCAGCCACATGATGGACAGGCTACTGCTAAGAGCCCCTCAATAAAGGAAATCCCAGTGCTAGCCAGTTCTGGACACTCATGCTGGCTGTTTCTCCATGGGCCTGAGCGGAGCTGAGCTGAGCTGAGCTGAGCCAAACAAACAAACAAACAAACAAACAATCCACCCACATGCTTTTCACAGTATGTCTGCAGCATATAGATTTGTGTGAAAGTGCTGTGCAGGATGTTTTTCAGCTGCTTGTCTGAAGCAGGCTGCTTGAGGGTTTATATAACAAAGGCAAAAGGGCACCGTGGACGCCTCACTGGCTCCTCTCACTCCAGCTTTCACATTTAGTTTATGTATTTCTTGTAAATGGCCAATAAATGTTTGATATGGGATTCATAAATGCTTAAAGTAGGTGACATTACATATGATAGTGATTGACCCATGGAATATACCACAAATGGACTGTGTGTGTGTGTGTGTGTGTGTGTGTGTGTGTGTGTGTGTGTGTGTGTGTGTGTGTGTGTGTGTGTGT
>JASCQY010000053.1:12817557-12830466 GCA_030264315.1 Sardinella tawilis | reverse complement strand
ATTATTATTATTATTATTATTATTATTATTATTATTATTATTATTATTATTATTATTATTATTATTATTATTATTGCATCAAATTCAAATTTTGGCCAAGTATTTTAGTGCAGTGTCATATATTGCATTTGAAAAAAAGCATTAGCCAAAAAATGCTATATTATTCATTCTAATCATATTATCAGGATCACAGACATGCATTAATAGTTCCCATTTTATTAACAATATTGATGGATCTTTTTATTTTTCTCTCTTTTGGTCGCCTCAGGTCAGGGATGGGGGATATATAATAACATTTAGAATAAAGAATCAGTGACGTCAGATCTGTGGAATGTAAAGTCCCTTTCTGTCAGCCGCGTATTAAGGACATCCATTAACTGTTAAACTCCACAACACAATCCCCTCTGCGTCTGTTCACTCTCCATACCCATAGGGGAGTTGTCTTTAATCCTCACTGGCCACCCCAGCATGGCTTAACATGGGCCGGCCATCAGACAATAATATGATGACGGTCCAAATAAAGAAGACGGGGCATGTTTGTTTCTGAGCCGCATGGGGGGGTGGGGGGTGGGGGGGGAGTGAAAAGGAAGTGCTTACATAAAGACGCGCAGCTGATAGGTAGCCTGGCTGGCTGGCTGGGTGGCTGACTGTCAGTAGGGGCTTTTGATGCCCGATTTCTCGGCTGAGTGACTTTCTGCATGGCTGGTTTCTGAGCTGCTCTCCCAGTCGCCTCTCCCAGTCGTAGCATCGCTCCGCTCCGCTCTGCTCCGCTCTCCCGGGTGGCACTCACAGCGGCGCAGCATGAGGAGGCACCAGGGTGGAGGGCATCGGCCGGAGGTTAGTCACCCGCGCCCTGAGACAGGAGAGGGCAGAGGGGGGGCAGGATGGATAGCAGGACAAAAATCAGGGGCATTTAAGCCATTTAAGTCTGGCATGCTGGAGTTTGATTTAGATTCTTAGAGCTTGGATGCTACAGTCATTGTTGTATTTTGCCTGGGCATTTTTATGTGTAGGATTGCTCTGTTTTGTGTGTGTGTGTGTGTGTGTGTGATTTTTCTGACACTCATTAATGACAAACTGGCTTTCTCTCTCAGTCTCCTCTTTGGCTTGTTTCATCTTCATCAAAGTTTGTCTCTTTCATATTTGCAGCAAGCACTGGAGTCGAACCTCGGCAGCCTGATCAAGAGGAACAATGAGTTGGAGGGTCTGATGGGGAAGCTGATTCAGACATGCCAGCACGTGGAGGTGAGTTCATCTCTCATCTCTCATCTGTTGCACACTCTCTCTCTCTCTCTCTGGCTGGCTGTGTGTGTCTAGGAAAGGATTGTACTTTTACTTCTAATGCCGTGACTGATGATGACCACACTGTGCTGAGCTCTGAGCTGGAGCTTTAGTATAATAATATGTTTGGGTGTGATGCATCTACGGAAACAAGACTACGGAAGAATTGTCGTTGTTAACATGCAACTATTATTACAACAGTTGTAAGCATTGAAGCCTCAGCCTGTTTCTTTTTAAATTCACACAGATCTTTACCAAATTATAATGGAAAAATGTACAATCTACTCAAAAATGTAATTTGGCAAAAATTTTAATTTTCTTCTCAATTAATATATGCAGTCATTACAGCACAAATATGTAATGCAATATCTGCCGTACATGTGTATGCACAAGATGTGAAATTTAGAACTGATTGTGAAACATGGCATCATTTAATGTCACATGTATAATGAAAATGTTTAGAAAATTGGTGTTGTTCTCAACATCTTGAGTACATTTTCCTTCTATTTAAAAATAGAGCAGTGAGGCAGAAGGAGGGGCATGCGATGCCTGGCACAAGCATGGTGCTGGACCATGAGTCATTAAGCCTGGATGCATAATCACAGTGCCATGGCATGGCAGCTGTCACCATCTTTTATTGTCAGACAAACGAAGCCAGCTGGGCCAGCAGACTGAGAGTCCCCTTGACCGGTTGTCCACCAAAGGAACCTAGTTGCCTGTTATTCAAAACCAAAAAAAACAGATAGCCTAGAAACTTAAGGAACTGAATTGACTTGGAATCCAGAGAGAACTGTACAGATTGTTTTCTTGACAATTTCTCATTGCATGGTATTACAGTCAACAAGGGAATTGGAGACACAGTCTCATGATGAGTACCAATTATCCGCAGTGATTAAATATCACACAGGGTTTTGGGCTGGGACTTGATCAAATAGCCTATGAATGTAATAGCTTAGATAGGCTAATGTAGCTCCTACTTGCTTTGGATGTGGTTCACAGTTGAGCGCCTGCACTGAAATAGCACATGAGTGAGCTGGTTATTCCCTGGGGTCAGACATGCCTTGGTGGCTGATTGTCACGATGGGGTTGTGGGACCCATGTGTCCTACAGCAAGTGTGCACATCTTATGGCAATTACCCACCCAGCAGAATGCGCCACTTTGCCCCACATGACAAACTTATTTTAGCCTCCTGTGAGCCTCCTCTAAAAGAATGCGCTGCTAGTGTGTATAGTGTGTGTATGGACAGGCTTTTCCTTCAATAATACATTTGGTGAGTCAACAGAACCATGAAAATGCCGCCGAGCTTTTCATGTTGCATTTAGGTCAGGGCTTTTCAGAGTCTCGTCTTACATCCCTCGGCCCCTTTAAAACACGCAGTGTGATCTGTGAGCATGCTAGTGCACCGTAGCACCCAATTGTGTGCAGGCCAGTGGATGCATTATGAGCATGTGCATGATTAATTCAGCTTGCTGTGCTTGGGCTTCTGCTGACAGTTGCTATAGGACTACTGGAAGGTTTGTTTACTCTGTACAACCTAATGCAGCCAAAATGCCTGACCTATCATAAAAAGTCCATTTAGCTTGAGACAGGAATCTAATACACCTTTGCGTGTAAAACTGAACAACATAAAACTGTACTTATATTACTGAAGATGACACATGCATGCTGTTACTATACTATAACTGAATTGACAAATGCAGTTTAAACACAAGGATAAACACCGCAAGCAAGACCATCAGATAGCATGTCTTTGATTTCTATGCAGCAACAACACTGTGACTCTCTGGTGGTCTTTGGTGTGCAGAGAGTGGCCCTGTTTCTCCCTCCTCCCATTACCCCAGGTTAAATGATTCACTCAGCCGCCCGCCTCAGACCACTGCACTGAAGCAGCGAGACACGAAGGAGAAATGACTGCCCTCTTTTCCCCTGGCACACACATCTATGCCACTGGAACATGCAGGAGGAGGGATAGAAACCTGCATCTCCATAATCCACCAACCCTGCACTATATCTCCATGAATCTGGAGTCAATACTATGGGCCACCAACCCTACACTTTAAAAAATGATTTGTAATGATTACTTGAAAAAAGTGTGGAAACTCGTTGCCTTGAATAAGGTAAGTAAAGATTACGTGTCTCTTTCAATATATCTTTACCATAACTTGAAAGAGACTAGTTATAGTTACTTGTTTGAGGCAACGAGTTTCCACACATTTTTCAAGTAAGCATTGCAAATCCTTTTTTACAGTCTACAGTATATCTCCATGAATCTGGATTCAGTACTATGTGCCATCATGTATTTAAATGTATTTGCATGATTCACACAATTTACAGAATTTTCAAAAATTTACTTCCAGGGCAGGAAACAAAAGCAAAAACAAATAATAACTGATTCCTATAGACACTGGCTGGGCAAAAAAAAAAAACGCCTGGATTTGAGTCTTTCATCATAATTTTATTCTACAGAAAGGCACTGTTTTTGGTGGAAAGTGTGTTTGGATTTATCTGGGATCTGTGCTCTGGATTGTATGCCTACTATGTTTTTGTTGTCCATATTATCATTTATGATATAATCCACATCCCATAGGATCAATAATCCAGCAATATGCCATAACCCTCTGTGTAAACAGAGATCCAATGAGTGATAGTGTTTTGCTTCTAAATGACTGAGCTTATATACTGTATCTTAAGCTCAAATAGTGGGTCCTATCTTACAACACACTCAATCTGTTTTATTTATGTTTGTATGAAATTATAGACTGTTTATACCGTATGTTTATTTGTTTACAGTACTTAAGCATAGAGTCATGCAGTTACAGCAACACGCCACCATTTGTGAAAAATATGTGAATTTTCCATCTTCCCTCGAGTTAATTAATTGAGCCATACCTTTCTGCTGTTCATCCAGTCCTTTATTAAGTCTGGCAATACAAATTTTTGCTCCAAGCTAGCAAATTTCATTGTATCGGATTAGACCAGACGAGATGCTAACGGTCCAATCCAATTCAATGATAACATGCTAATTTGGAGCTAAAAGTGGTATTGCCAGACACAGACAAGGACTGGATGAAAAGGAGAAAGGCGTGGCTCAATTAATTCACTTGAGGGGAGATGGAAAATGAACATATTTCCTCAAATGGTGGAGTGTTGCTTTAAGAACACTGAAGGTGCTGTATAGTTTGCCTCCACACTTTTCCTCAGTGAGTACTGCACAGTATGCAGTATGTGTCTGCCTCTTTTGTTTGGCCATCAGATATGATAAGGCCATGACTTTACAGAAGTGATTTGTGTAAACCTGGGGCCAAACTAGTTGCATGTGTCACGAGTCTATTCTGTATGTGCTTGTCAGGTGAATGCATCCCGTCAGGAGGGCAAACTGATGGAGGAGTGTGATCTTCTGATCGAAATCATCAATCAGAGGAGGCAGATCATTGGCACCAAGATCAAAGAGGGCAAGGTAATGATGACTATCCTAATAATTGAAATTATGCATTATTATTGAAAATAAGAACAGGACAGGTGGCCACGTTATTAATAACATATCTTAAGTAGCCTGAATATTTGTGGGCTTTGTTTTCGGATTCTGATCCAAATTCTGAGAGGTTGGAGTGAGAACGGGTCTCCTGACTAGGACCCAAACGGGTTTAGGACGCTCCTGGTTGTGCCAAAGAGATTACAGTGTTCCAACTCTGTATACATTTCACTGTCTGGTTCTCTGACACAGCTCTAGGGAAGCCGCATGTAATGTGTGCCACACATGTGGTAATGTAGCCTACATCTACAGCTAAAAGCAGAGCACAGAGTTCAGAGGGAAAAAAAATAGCCTTGAGAAGACAAAGGATTATTGTAAGGCTTTACTTAACAGGTATGTGGATGCAGGCTAAATTTGAGATAAACTCTGGGACTTGTCCTTATTTCGCCTGACCTACATGTGGATTATGACAGCAACATGTTCATTTTGTAGATGTGGGGGAACAGCAATCCCTTCCAATCTTGCGTTTTGTTTTCTGTTTTGTTGGGAAGATTAATGCCTGTTTATTTTGTGTCTATGTGTGATTCTGCTCTAAATTCCGGAGTAATTCCAAACATTTGAAATGTATTGATGACGGAAGGATGACTCCTTGAGATGGAGCATCTCGTTTTCAAGGGGGTCTCCACATAGATATCATTGGCTGAATAATGACGAAAAAGTCTGCTATATTATGTAGTGTTTTAGCAGGGACACTTATCTCCATTGATGGTAAGGAGTGGTCTGTATCTCTGTGTGCAGGTGGTACGTCTGCGCAAACTTGCCCAGCAGATTTCCAACTGCAAGCAGTGCATTGAGCGATCCTCTGCCCTTATCACTCAAGCTGACCAGACGCTGAAGGAGACAGACCATGCCCGCTTCCTCCAGACGGCCAAGAGTATCTCGGAGAGGTCGGTTAAGCTGTGAAAAAACGCAGATATTTGCGAGATAAATCTAGGACATTAGTAGCCTCAGAGTTTGTTTTCATACCATGAATATTTTCTGTTTTATTTCTTCAGAGTCTCCATGGCAACGGCATCTTCCCAGGTGCTGATTCCTGAGATAAGTTTAACAGACACGTTTGACACGTTTGCCCTTGATTTCACCCGGGAGAAGAAGCTGCTGGAGACTTTGGACTATCTCACTGGTAAAATAACATGCCACATTTCATGAACATGCGAATTCAGAGCCACTGATTGGATAACATTTGTTTAGCTGATGCTTTTATCCAACGATAAAGACAATCCCTTTGGCAAAACTTTGAAGAAGTTAAAGACAGTAAAGTAGATGCCACAGTTGATAAAATATTTAAATACTGAAACATATATTAAGTTAGCATGCAGTAAGTCAGAGAGCAGTATGCATGCAATATGGTTTGGAATCAGCACAAAATTGCAAAGCCATACAGGAAGCTATATCCATTTCTGGATCAGAGGGCAGACAGGCCAAGCCTGATATAGCCTGGGAATACCCATGCTGCCTTGCGCGCTCGTTTCAAACTGCAGGAAAACCTGGAGACCATGGCCGAAATTTTCACATGAATTTGGGAACCAATCACACAATGGGGAGAGATGGCAAGACGATGCGCAAACTTGAAATCCCGTAAGAGGAAATGTATAGGTGGTCCCCAGACTAAATCTCACTTGAGATTTAGGCTGGTGTTAGCCAGGCTAAGCCTGATGTAGAATTAGGCTACAACTAGTGATGTGGTTTGGTGATCTCTTCTCTCTCTGCCTCTCAGCCCCTGACCCTCCTAGTATCCGGGAGGAGCTGTGCACAGCCTCCTACGATACCATCACTGTTCACTGGACATCCGACGACGAGTTCTGTGTGGTGTCCTACGAGCTTCAGTACGCCATCTTCACTGGGCAGTCCAACATCGTCAGTAAGTGAAGACGTTTACTCCCCAACTTTTAACTTTCACATACTCCATTCCAATAATAAGTGAGCAACAATAGCTAACCTTTATTCACGACAGACAGAATAGAAATGTCTGCCATGATGAAAGACTCCCAGATGTCTCGAACCATTAGAGCCTACATGCCTGGCAGACTTGTGTCGACACAAACAAGTGATCATATGCCCCTGATCTTCCCCTTTGGCTTCTGCACTGCAGCCCGAGAGGACAAATATTATCTGGTGGAGCAGATCAGACAGGAAGTGTTCACACCCTTCACATTAATTGGGAGCCACACTCACAAAGCTGACATGGGAAAGGGCAACATAAATATTTGCGGGGAGCAAAAGTTCACAGTGAGCATTTTCAGCAAGATTTTTGCCTGGCCTGACGTACTGCTCAATGGGGTGTAAATGCTTTTCACACTCCACTCTCCCCACTTCCCTCTCCATTGGCCTTAATATGGCAGACTGCCTATATGGGAAACACCTACAGTACTGTATTCTGTAAATGCCAACGAAGTGTGAGGTGATATTTTCTTGAGGTCAGTGAAGTATGATGTACACAGCCCAGCCCAATAACACCCCAGAAATCATTGAAATACTTTTGTGAGACAATAATCACAACAGATAGTATGAAACCAGATTTAAAGCTGGGCAGCCTGTCAAAAAGCAAAACCGAATGCAGTGCTTGTGCCATAATGTTGCAGAGCGAGCAATTAGAAATCTTACTCATTGTGTTATATTAGCAAATAGCAAATTAGCTAGTTTCTAAATGTACTTTAGTTAGAGCCTTCAAATTAGGGCCATATGATTTCTGTTTCTGAATATTGCATTGATTTGCATGAAATCTCTGGACAATAATTGTCTTCAGAAACTGAATGAATGAATAAATTCATAGGCCACTGGTTGTTTTCACATAACTTATGCAGTTATTATCACTCTCATCAGTGACAAGCATCTAACTTTAAGTGACTCTTCGTCCTTAACCCCTCAACTGCACCAATGCATCTCGTTTCATAGCCTGTTTTCACGTTATTCCCATGTTAGAATGTGCCAGAAGTGCACATATCTCAATGCAAAAATCGTCACCTGTAGAAGTTGCTCAGTTGTGCTATTTGTGAGCTGAAGCTGAAGCAAGGCTTGATCTTGACTGATAACTGGCTAACTGGCCTAAACTGGCCTGGTTGTGGGATTGAGGAGGGAGATGCGTGGCTGACAGGCAGAGCAGAGGTTAACATTGCTTTTAGCATGTAGCCATAGTGGCCTGATTAAACCCACTGACCCATGAGGACCAAGAGAGTGTGAATAATTCCTATAGGCGAGAGACCCATTTTAATTAACTTTCAATCCAACCTCGAGATTTATACACTGCTGAGTGCCCTTGATGCAGCTGTGGGCATATCATGAACAGATTTAACATAGAAGAATGAATAAGCTCAAAACGTCTCCACTTATTTAGGTAAAACTGTATGCATTAAACATTACCAAGCCGACTGTAGCCAGTGATGCATTCTCTGTAGAAAGCCCATTCGTATTCACATTCCACTGGTTATTGGTGCTGTTTTCAATCCAGAATGCATCACTGGCTGCAGTCGACTTGCTAATGTTGAATGCACCTACTATTTCAACTCTGAGGCTTTTACCTGAACTTTGAGTATCTATTATGAAGTGAAAAGTGAAAGTGAAAGTCCACCTGGGAAACACCCAACGCCCAGTTGTCATTGTGACACTGCACACACAGCACACAACGAAATTACCTTTATGCCTCACCCGTGCAAGGGGGCAGCCCCTACTGGCGCCCCAAGGGAGCAGTGCGGCGGAACGTTACTATGCTCAGGGTACCTCAGTCATGGAGGAGGATGGGGGAGAGCAATGGTTATTTACTCCACCGACCTGGTCGGGAGTCGAACCGGCAACCCTGGGATTACAAGTCCGACGCTCTACCCACTTACCCATGACTGCCCTATTCTATCTAAAAATAGTCTAATATGTCTAATAAAATTGTCGAACATGAGTAGATTATTTGATCATAATGAATTTGATTGATTTCGGCCAGGTCTGTGCAACTCCATGGACAGTTGGATGATTGTGCCCAACATCAAGCAGAACCACTACACTGTCCATGGCCTGCAGAGTGGGACTAAGTACATCTTCATCGTCAAAGCAATCAACCAAGCTGGCAGCCGCAGCAGCGAGCCTGGGACCCTCAAGACCAACAGTAAGTTTAGCTCTCTATACACTTTACACCACACCTAGGCTACACTAATCTGTCAAGTCTGACACTGTAGGATGGTAAGCTTTGATATATATATAATATTGTGGGAATATCACGGATATTACAATGGCATGGAATGCGATTCAACCAATCACAATCAAGGGTTGGAACTAACAGTTTTAGAAACCTCCATTTTGCATGAAATATTAGGGTAGTTGAAACATGTACTTTATTTTCTTTGACTATTACTGGTACACAGAAAGACCCCATAAAGCGCTCACACTCAAGATTGAAGATGATCTTTATTTCATCTCATTATATTGGTATACTGTAAGAGAGTAAAATGATTGTGCTTTGGCCGAAACAGCCAATGACCAGGGTGTCTGGGGTCCATAATGATCCTTCAATCCTATGCTGGGGTCCATACTAGGGTTGCACCGAATCCAAGTTTCGGCTTCGGATTTGGCCGAATCTTGGCCTTTTTGACAGGGTTCGGTTTCGGCCGAACCCTAGAGCGCCGACCGAACCGAGTCCGTGTTAGTGCAACGTAATTACGCCATCAATGTTTAGGAGGAGATAGCCTCCATTGTGTTTGCAGTCGAAATCGAAAATGGAAGCAGTGAGCCGAAAGAGTGTGGTGTGGCAGTATTTTCAAGTGAAAGAGGGAGATTCAAGTCGCGCAACATGCACACTTTGCAGTACAGAGTTGTCTTGTGGTGGAAAAGACGCTAAACAGTAGGCTACATAACATCTCCGCTGTTAAAACATCTCCGCTTAAAGCATCCGACGGAGTTTGGGTTGTGCATGGCTGAATCCAACGTCAGTGAGACACTAAAGCCTGTACACTGAATGACTATGTTGAAAATTTCAGTGGTGTTCGTTAAGTGTGACTCAAAAATGAAATAATAAAATATTCCTTCTGGATAAAGTATTTTTTTGCCATTAAGAAAATGATGTTTCCCTCACTGATCCCTCAATCATGCCTAGGGTTAGTATAACCTGAATTTATATCTTCCTCAGGTCAGCCATTCAAGCTTGACCCCAAATCCGCTCACAGGAAGCTGAAGGTCTCTCATGACAACTTGACCGTGGAAAGGGACGAGACGTCGTCGAAGAAAAGCCATGGCCAGGAGCGCTTCAGCAGCCAGAGCAGCTATGGGGTCACTGCAAACGTCTACATAGACAGCGGACGCCACTACTGGGAGGCTCTGATCGGGGGAAGCACCTGGTAATTCATCTGTTTGCTCTGGTTGGAATTTGAATGGTAATGTTAAAAGGGGGTCAGCCCTATGTTCCCACAGCCCTATGTCACATTTCTATGGTTAGGGCTAGGGCTAGGGTTAGGGTTAACCCTAACAATAGTACGTTTGTAGAAACATAGGGCCATGGGAACATAGGACTGTGGGAACATGGACACACTCCTGTTAAAAGGGGTAAATACAAATCTCAAATAAAGCAAGCCTATCAAAATTAAATTAAAAGAATGAACAAAAGATGAACATAAACACTCTGAACAAACATTTGTGATTAGTTAGTGAACATTTGTGTTTAGTGACTGTTGTGTTTAGTGACTGTTCTGTCTCTGCCGTGGCAGGTACGCTGTGGGTATTGCCTACAAATCTGCACCCAAACACGAGTGGATTGGCAAGAATCCTGCCTCCTGGGTACTCTGTCGCTGCAACAACTCGTGGGTGGTGCGCCACAACAGCAAAGAGATGGCCATCGAGCCGTCCCCCCACCTGCGCCGCGTGGGAGTGCTGCTCGACTATGATGCCGGGTCCTTGGCCTTCTACGACGCCGTGGGCTCCCAGCACCTGCACACTTTCCATATGTCCTTCACCCAGCCTGTGTGTCCCGTCTTCAACGTGTGGAACAAATGTCTGACGGTGCTCACGGGCCTGCCCATCCCTGACCACCTGGAGGGCGTTGAACCCCTCGATTGACCTCAAAATGAAGGCTCCCTCGGGGGGAAATGAGAAGGGCAGCTTCAGAACTCTTTGGACCAACTCTGGCCACCTGAAACTACCGTTTCACCCTCCACCCACCCACCCCCCATCTAAAAAACCAACACTCCCTCCACTATGTCACAGTAGGCACCTTGGACCCTAGTTGTCTCCCCTCACCCCTCCCTGTGAGTAGTCTGTAGGCAAATGGATGCAGGAGACCACGCAGTTTGTGGTGCAATATGAAGCCCGAAAATGCAAATATATTTATGCTGTTCATACATTTTCATTTCCTTGCAAAATATATACGCTGGTTTGCGTAATCAACAAAGGCAATGCCAACAAGCTAAAGTCATGAATGATCAATTTGAATCTATTTTAGACTATACAGTATGTTTGCACAGCTATGTTTATGCTTTATTTATGGAAAGGATATTTAGGGAAATGGGTATTATGTTTAAAAACGTGGATATTATGGTGCAATTGTTGTGATGTTCCTTTCATTTTTTTTTTTTGGAATATACATTTTTATAACTTAGTTGACATTCTCATTCTCTACCCATTTGGAAAAAAAACTGTTGTCAGTTTTGTCATTTGTTGAATTGAATGATCAACTGAGAGATTCAAAGCCACTGCAATACTAAATACTGACACCATACGCACCATGGGACTGGTTCTGCTACGGCGCTCCACTCCAACACGTGTTCAATAGCGTCTTTATGTGTTACTGTCAGTGTCAATATGTAGTCTGAAAACATGACGTTTTACAGTATTTTTTTGCTTAAGAAGGAAAAAAATGGCATCAGGCCCCTCACCTTGGTTTGCAAATATTGTTTATTAATCTCCTAATTGAAATAGTGGTCAAATGTATGCTTCTGAAACCTACTTGTGGAAAGATGATACTAACCGATAAATCAGTTGATTGTGTCATTGTACAGTACAATTTCTATTTGTTGCAGACTTAATAAAAATATATTGACCACATTTTCTATTTTCTGACTTTGAAATGCCTTGATTTATTTTTCAATAAAAGACTAGATTACAGGATGAAATTTATGGTTAGGCCAATGGTGCATTGTTAAATATTTGAGTCTTAAGTGCTTGAAACATGCAAAACTGGATAAAATAATTACTTTTTTCTGGTAAACATTTAAAATGGGACTTCATTCCTCGGGTGAGAAATCCCTCCTCATCTTTTCCCTAGCGCTTCTGTCTAACATTACTCAACATGCCGTCAAATCCATTCATAGAACTTCCTGAAGACAACAGAACCACTTCCTTCACTCCAGGAAGCTTTTGTTTGATGTCCATGGGAGACATCTGTGTGAACTAACAACGCTGTTGTACCCACCAGTGTTAGGACAAATACACATTTAGGCTAAGGATATCTAGTCAAGGGTTTCATTCTGCAACATAATAGCTTTGCTGACAAGGGAATATGTGACACTAGAAGTGATTAAGTTTGGGTGCAGTCCAATTACTAAAAATATTTTGGTTGTCATCACAAGTTCATCACATCACATCACAGACCTCACTTAAAATGTTTGGTGTAAATACCAACATTTCATTTCTGAAATGATCATGTGTGATTCAGAGAAACAAAACATATGCAATCTCTGCAATTATATGAAGAAAAAACCAAACACATCAAAACCACCTAAAGACGTAGTTTGCAATTTTAATAGAACACATTGATGTCTTGTACACATACTAGTCCCCTCATTTTCTTGGGTGCACTATAAAATCACAGGCAACCATTTGAATATTTATATTTAAATATCTGTGTGTACAGCTGACAGTACTAGGCTACTTCAATACTATAACTGATGTGTTTTCATTTATAAGTACTATACATTTATCTAGCTGGTGCTTTGTGTACTTCAGGGGTGCAAACAGCGCGCTTTTTGGCGGATGCCGCCTTTTTCACGGCTGTCAGGGGGACTTGTGGGAATCGTGCGGATCCGATGAGTTTTTTTTTTTTTAGGGGGGGGGGGGTGAAAAGTAGTAAAAAAAATAATCAGTCATCTGGCCAGGTAGTACATTTTTGAACCTGCATACTATG
>JASCQY010000053.1:12646902-12656902 GCA_030264315.1 Sardinella tawilis | reverse complement strand
AGAAGAAAGAAAAGGCAGACTGAGAGACAGAGGGCAACAGAGAAATAGACAGAAAAAGGAGGGAGTGACGCTCAGAGACAGAGAGAGAGAAAGAGAGAGAGAGACAGAGAGAGAAAGAGAGAGAGGGAGGGAGTGCACAGTGGTGTGATATGAGGGTGTGAAGGTGTATACTGGCAGATGAACTCTGGAATTAAATTCCCCTCCTCCAAATAACCACGAAACACACAAGCACACACACACACACACACACACACACACACCTGTCACCCCAGCAGGAGCAGAGCACACACACCACAGCAGTGGAGGTGGCAAGGCAAGGACAGTGAGGTGATGAAGCACAACGTGAGCAGGCATGCACACACACCGCTACACTCTGAGTGTGAACAGAGACACACACACACACACACACACACACACACACTGGGACATCCACACACATGCAGACACACATGCAGACGCAGACAGACAGGCAGGCACACACACACAGCATGAGCAGACAGAAGTCTTTGCCTACACCACGGGAATGTCTGGTCGCTCTGCCAAACAAGCCCATTATAAAGTCACTACAGTATTAGCCCTCTCTATGTCTGTGTAATAAAACCCATATAAATTGAGTATAGGTGGATAGACACCAAAACCATCTGTGTAATGTCACATTTGTACTGGTCTGCAAAGTGCATATATATTATTATTATTAGCATGTAAGGCTTACAGTTAAATATGTATAAACATTCATTTGTACATTGACAAATATTTTATATGCTGCTTAGTGCTTAGCACCCATTAAATATCCCTGCAATTCTGATAGGCATGTAGTGAATAGGTAGATGTTGTTATTAATGCTGTAGTGCTTTGTAACAGATAGGCAAGGAAGCTACAGTAGATATAACCTGAAATGGTACCTGAAATGTCTATCCAACCTTCTGTCCATATTTGGAAAGCACTAGGTAGCTAAACGACTCTTCCTCTGTCTCGCCTGATAAGGACAGAGGTCTTAAATGTTAAGTAGAATCTAGTCCAAGCCTTTCATGGTCTGTCTGCGCACTGTCATCATTGTCGTAAATGTCTCCTGTGATTCATCTGTCCAGAATTAGCCAAGAATTTTCAAAGGAAAATCCATGTCCTTGATTGCCATTGCGCAGTGTGTTCTCAGTGATAATCAGTTCTGTTAATCATATTTTTTTGTTTTCGTTTCATCTTGAATTTTAACATTTTAATAGAGAGTAAGGAGACTGAATAACAATGAAGCTAAAAAATGACTAATAGTGGAAACGGAGTCTGTCTATCTATTTATAGAGAGACAAAATGCCAGGTCATAATGCAATGCAGTGTTTTGGTTCAGGTAAAATGCCAGTAGGGAATAGAAGATGCTAATTGCCTGTCAAACGGTGATATATCCTTTACACTAATACTCTAGGCTAACTGGACTAGCATATTTGGAAGATTGGGCAAGCCTATGTATATGCATGGCTGTAGCTGCTCTCCCATTACCTCCCAAGTACCTCTTGGACTCTGTCCTTCACTCTCAGACTCTCTGTCTCTCAGACACACTTTGAAAAGGCTGGCCTGTCAACTTATGGTGCATATTAAACACCAGCCTCACAAGCTGCTCAGGCAATTAAGTCGGAGCCTGGCGGATGGAGGCATTTCGGTCGATGCCGACGAAATGAGTGGGCGTCGGCCTCTTTAAGACCTCAGGATCGCCCCGGGGAGTCCGCTTCCTCTTGTCTGCAAGCTCTCGTCTGGGGAGGCGGAAGGGGGGAGAGAGGAGAGAGGGGAGAGGGGGGGGGGGGGGGGGGGCCCCCCCCCCCCCCCCCGACAGAGAGATGACGCAGCTGAGCTGATGGGAAATCTAAAGTGTCTGAGAGAGATTCTGACACTGGGCTCAGATATCCACTGTTTGAAAAGGGTATTGGAACTTGGAGGTAGATAGAGCCAATGCACATTGAACATTGATTATTGATCTATTTTATTTGTCTTTGTGTTTGTTGAGAATACTTGGTGTATAAAAATGGTCTATAAATAATATGTAGGTAAATACTACTAATTATAGTCGTTAAGCCAGAACTGTATGTGAGATTCTTTTACTCATAGGCCCACATAGCAATCAGGAAGGGGTCTATGTTTAACGTTCCCTTTTCCCAGAACTCATTCGGGAACTTCATTTCCAAGATTGGATTAAACGAGGCAATTGCTGTTTTGCATTTGCATCTGTCTTCAAGGCTTCAACTGAAGTGGCTCACTCACTGTGCCATTGGCAGCGTTTGGGTGCATTCCCATTTGGCGCTTCTGCACTTGTGCACCAGATCAGAGCTGGATGCTTTCCAAAAGCCAGGCACTATCTGGCTCGTATCGCCAGCCTGTGTTGTCTGCATAATGAAACCATGACCTTGGGGTTGCTGCTAGCATCCTCTGTCAGCTGATCTATAGGAAAACAAAGGCAGGATTACAGGAAAGGGCACCCCACACACTCTTGTTTTCTAAGCACCCACCATGTCTGCTACAGCTGACAGGGTCATTTTTTTGAGATCCTGCCAAAATGTTCTATTGCATATTTACTGCAAATTTCCCTCACGGGATCAAAAAAAATATATATATACTATATATATATATATATATATATATATATATATATATATATACATACATACTATGGTTCTAGTGTTTACCCTTAGGTAAACGGCTAGTTAGTGTGCATGCTAAACCTAAGGGCAGAATCTGCCACACTAGTAGTAGGTGTGCAGTACTCAGGTGGGATGGAGGTCTGAAGGGCAGAAATGGTTGTAAGGCAGATCTAGGGCACTCCAAAAAAACTAATGATAAATTCAAGTCAATCATGCATAGCAAGCTTATTGAACATCATTCACACACACACAAACACACACACACACACACACAGTTGATCAAATATTTCAAGTAAGTTTGGGTGTTCTAGATCGGTTGATTGTTCAGTCAGTTGATGAAGTGACTGGATGACTGATCAAATGCTTGATTAGTTGATTGAACAAATAGTCACATCACAGAAGACTGCTTTTCTCTCTCTCTCTCTCTCTGCTCCAGTTCTCCTGGAATGCCTGCTTTGTTTGCCAGAGGTCTTACCCAGGAGACTGAACTCTTTGAGTGTTCATTCATTTTAGTAGCACTCTAATTGAATCAATTCAGCCATTCATTCCGCCATAGCAGGTTTTGTAATTGCTTTCCATCAGGGGAGATGAGAGAGAGAAAGACGCTGCTTTAGCTGCAGCTCCTAGCCACAGCTCTGTGGTTCCCAGTTCAATTGGGTCAAACAAAAATTAAGGACACGATGGCAAGGTGCAGTAGGTCTATTGCACAACATGCCATAGTCTACAATGAGTAACTATTTTATGCTTTTATTTAGTTCAAGCACATTGAATTTCCTCTGTGAATTTCCTTGGCCTATAGATAAACTTGACTTGCATTGCCTTTTGGTCGGGGATGCTGGACATCATCTAATCATCTCTATTTTAGGTCATCATGATCATGTGTTTACAATATCGCAAGTATTTTTGCTCAGCAGCTATCAAGCCTGCAATAGACAATACTGTCAAAATGTGTGGGTGTATATTCAAGCGTAGGAGAGAAGATTAATCTTTATTGTCTTACTGTACCTTGCCACCATCTCCTGTGCAGCCAGTTAATTAGCTTTTTATTATTGTAACATGCAAGCATAAAGTTAATCTTGACTTGTTGAGTTGGAAGTGGAGGGGGGTCAACTGAGAGTCTTCAAATGGGGTGGGGGTGGGGGGTGGTAGTGGGGGTTAAGGTGAGGAGCCATCTTGAATACTGAGCGATACGTTCCCCAAGCAAAGAGCCATGGAAAGTAGTTCACTGTAGTTCACCTTGCAGAGCACACGCAGAGGCTGTGTGAGGAAAAGTGCACAGAGGACCGTGCAAATCCTGGATTTCTCACTCTGAAAAGGTAGTTGGTTGGAGAGACAACTTTAATGTTCAAGCTCAAACTCACAGAAAGCCTGAAAAAAGTCCTCTTTTCGAACTCCTGTTTTTTTTTCTTCTCCCCATACTGAAATAACTCAATAGCAAGGCAAAGCTGACAGGCACCCATGGCAGCAACTGTGTGGGGATCAGTAGAGAAAGAGGGAGAGAGAGGGAGAGAGAGAGAGAGAGAGAGAGAGAGAGAAGAGATGCCTTTGACTCTCTGAGTCTGAAGCCTCATGTCGATTTCCAGCACACAGCTTCCGAGCTCACAAAAGCAGGCTCTCTTTTGACAACAACCTAGAGGAAGTTTTGTGAATGCAAACCCAAAACAACACTCAGGTCTATGCTGACCCCATGTCTTGAGTTATTCATTAGACATTGCGAACCGCAGTGGAGATGATTCTCTTGAACATACAACCTGAGTCACTCACTCAGTTTACATTTCTGACCTTCTCTGCCATCACTTTTAGAACCTGCTTTTTCATTGTAAAGAGCAATTTTCTTTCCAGACCTCTCTCTCCCGAGCCTTCACCTTCCACCATGACAGACTGTCTGTTGTGAACTGCCTTTTTTAGAACAAATGCCTTCGCTGTGTGTTGTGTTCCAAGCCAGACACTCTTTAGAACATATTGCTTCTAAAGCAAAAATATGTTCCCAACTGATTCATCCAAGCCATGCTGTCAGCCTCTCCAAAGAGCATCCAAGTTCCAAGCTAGCCACTCCTTGGGAACTCATGCTTTAAGGCACTCCGTTGAACTAATATCCTTAGCCAGTGGAGCTTTGGGTAAAACTTGTTTGGGTCAGGAGGGATGTGTGTCGCAAGCAAGCCGGTATGGGAACAGGAAGCACTAATAATTCAAGTGCTTACGCAGCCAGAAAATCCTCTAGCCAGGAACATACATCATGCCCACTGCCACCCTTATTGCCCACACTGTAATTCTCGATAGGGAAGGGAAATGTATGATAGGCCTCTTCAATGACTAGTGCCATTGAAGTGCTGAACCAATATATTTTTTAATTTGAGGTTTTTTTTTTTAAATCAGAGGTGCACTTTTGCACTATATTGCAAGTCCCAAGGCGTCCAGCTTGAATCTAGCCACTGTCACAAATACACAAAGAAAGAGGAAGGGGACGAGCTTGCAACTATAGCAAAAGTAAATCTGTGGATCTGCCTTAATGAGTTCCTCTGTGACCATCTCCACTAGGTTTCATAAAGTCGAGCCATTCATTTGTTTCAATCCTGATCCTGCTTACTGTTACAAACGCAAAATTGACCACGTTGGTAACTGGAACAAACACAACAACATCCTGATATGAACACACTCTTTAATCTAGGTCCTTTAAACTGCTCTAGGCCACTGGTGTAAAGACCATAAGGATCAGCCATCAGCTTGCCTTCAAACCACACTTATATGTGTGTGTAAACAAGTGATTTTGATCTGCCTCAAGAGAAGAGAACTTAACACAGAGCATCTGCTGTGTGTCTGTGTGTGTGTGTGTGTGTGTGTGTGTGTGTGTGTGTGTGTGTGTGTGTGTGTCTGCGTGTGTGCACTCGTGTGTGCATGTGCATGTGTGTGCGTGTGTGTGTGTGTGTGTGTTCTGTCCCTCGCAGGCAACAGTGGCAGCATTTGCAGCGAGCGAAGGCCACTCACACCCTCGGGTGGTGGAACTGCCCAAGACGGAGGAAGGTCTGGGCTTCAACGTGATGGGAGGCAAAGAGCAGAACTCGCCCATCTACATCTCCCGCATCATCCCCGGAGGCGTGGCAGAGCGGCACGGGGGACTTAAGAGAGGGGACCAGCTGCTGTCTGTCAATGGAGTGGTAAGGCTGATCATACAGTATGTGCATGATACAGTAGTAATAGTCTGACTCTAATAATATCTGAATGCGTGAAGAGTTCAGATACAAGCCATTTTGATGAATCTGTTTAATTCATTTATTTTATTAGTCAAACTCGTGCTGATTATGTCGATCTGATTTAATCTCATCAAAAACATTTTGATTGAAATGATCTGAAATTGATAATGAAGCAACAAGTTGAAGCCTCACGATAATCCACTGAGCAAGATGACCTGCTTTTGCACGCATCAATCAACCAGTAGAAATAAATGTCCTTATTTGTGACATACCTTTTAAATGTATTGCCTTTTTTGCTCATATAAAAATATCCAGAGTACAGCGTGGCCTTGCAATGAAATCTACAGTCTAAACATATCTATCCAGCTCTTGCTAAGAGCTATCAACCTGTGTAGATTGTCAGATGTCAATAGATTCACAATCAATAATCCCAGATAGGTAGACAGGGAAGCTATAAATAAACAAGCTAATTAGTGTACCTTCTCATGCAGACTTGTCGTCCTGCAGATTGGAATTCACTTCATATTGTAGGCTACAACGATTTGTGTAGTTGCAAGTAGCCCTAAAATAACTAGACTAGAATAACTAGACTTTTTAATGAATATGTCACCAGTTAGCAATTAGCTAGGATGACTGCACAGGGTTCACAAAGAACTCTGTTAATAATGGTTGTCATGACAAAGTGTGACTTGAGGGTCAAAACAGGAACAGGTTTCAGCTGCCAGACAGGAGGGTGTGACAGAATTTCAGGATTCTGCCACTGTGATAAATGTATTCAGCCTTTTCTTTTGAAGAGACACGCAGTAAGGTAGAGACTTTGATAATGGTAGTCAAAGTTGCAGTAGTAGACCTACCATGTCTGCTGCTGTGAACTGAAATGGGTTTTGCATGTTAAATTATGACATGTTCTTAATTGGGCAAGTCTAAAGAAATCTGTATTTCTCTACCATCAATCTTTTTTACTGATGTTGGCATATTTTCTTTTTCTCATTTGCACACTACTTGTAATCTCACCGCGTGTTTTGACTTCAAAATTGAGATTCTCTTAACAACTCTATAATTACTTTGCCTGTTTCCTATAGGCCGCGTCATGGAGGATTAGGATGATTTTACTTGCTTTTGAATTGAAAATGTAAAAGTGTTTCATTATTCAACATTCAAAGATAGACAGGCTAATTAAATCAAACATGGAGAATACAATATCAAGTCTGTCTTGTCAGGCTTAGAGGACTATCCAGAAACATTGACAGACACTGAAATAATTGCAAAGCGTTTTTTTTATTTATTTATTTATTTAGAGCAGAGACAAACTTATATAAAAAAAGAGTATCTTGTACTTAAAATGAGGGAGTCTTTCTGTGTGTCTATCTGTCTATATCTCTATCTGTTCAGTCATTTATTCTGTCTATCTATTTACATTTACATTTACATTTATGCATTTGGCTGACGCTTTATCCAAAGCAACTTACAACGAGGATAAACATTCAAGCAACCGCACAATGTGAGGGGAAACTAAGCTAAGAAGTGCTAAAAAGTGCATGCTGTTGGTTGTTGGTATTTATCCTATATCCTAACCCGTACACACATCATTTCCTTCGCTCAGAGCGTGGAGGGCGAGCACCACGAGAAGGCGGTGGAGCTGCTGAAGGCGGCCAAGGACAGCGTGAAGCTGGTGGTGCGCTACACGCCCAAGGTGCTGGAGGAGATGGAGGCGCGCTTCGAGAAGCTTCGCACCGCCCGCCGACGGCAACAGCAGCAGCTGCTTATACAGCAACAGCAGCAGCAGAGCCTCACCACCCAACAGAACCACATGTCGTAGGTGAGGCTTTTCATTGCTTTAAGGGATACACAGGGGACAGGACAGGAGAGGACAGGAGAGGAGAGGGGGACCGGAGAGAGGGCACAGGAGGCCAACTCGACGCAAGCAGCTCCACCAGGAGAGGATCGGATTGTGGGCATCAGTTCTCACCTCGCAATCACACACACACACACACACACACACACATACACACGTGCACATACGCACTTGATCTGGCTTTAGCCAAATCAAACCACTCAAAACCAAACTGGGCTACAGTAGATAGTGTGTGTGTGTGTGTGTGTGTGTGTGTGTGTGTGTGTGTGTATCTGTGTGTGGGTGGGTGATTTCATCATAGATGTCATCAGGCTTGGAAGGGTCACATGGGAAGAGCAGAGGGGAGTGAATTCAATGGAAAGGCAGCCATGTTGAACTTGAGCAGCCCATGTAACGGTCAACAGGTCGACACTGAGCAGAGTTGAGCCACAAGCCCAACCAAGTTGTGGGGCGAGGGCATGTGTGGTTGCATTATGTGTGCCTCGTAGTATGGGCAGCTTGGCCTCAGCTGTTGCATGTGATGACCAACCACGGTTGCCTGGCACTGTTAGCAATTGCCTGACACTGTTGGGATCCGACCTGCATGCTGTCATACTCCCCGGCCATCATAGCACTCATTGTGTGTGGGCACTGCCAGCTCTTTGTGCTTGAACTGTCTGTCATTGCGTGCGACATGAGGTCAAGCACGACCTCTTCTCCCTCTCACTGGCAAACCTGTCACCTGTCATCGACCTTGAGGAAGAATGTGGGATGTCCTCACAAACATTTATGTCCCCACAAACATTTATGTCCCCATAACGTTACGCTTTCAATTGTGTCTGTGTATGGTTTTATTTTGCCTTGGCAATGAGGACTCGGTGTCCTAAAGCCTGTGAACATCATTGTTAAATATTATACAGAATACACACAATAATCACTGGTACACACAGTTATGCCTTGCAGATGATGTTTAGTTTAAAACTAACATGGCACATTGTGTGTAACCAGTGCCTGTGTAAAATCTCTATTCAAGCCCTGTATGGCTCATACATTTTACATCACATTGCACTGTCTAGACACTCTAGATGCTTTTTTCATGAATGTTACATCGGTTATTCATGCTGTCTATATTGTAGAGCATGATCATTTGGCCCGTTGCGGCTGAGACAAGGGCTTCTATTCTGTTGGGACGTGTTCTGTTAGGTAATTTTTTTTTTCTAGCTTGCTTTAGTGACCCAGGAAATGCAGAGTCACTAATACACTTGTGAGGGTGGTGAATTATTTATTTTGCAATCAGGAAAATAAATAAATAAATAGATTGTGCTCCTCCAGTTCTGCGACGGCGAGTGCAGGAGAGCCTCAGAGCCAGCTAATCTGAAGCTGAGGGGATGTGACTCACAAAGGATAGCGAAGGCGTTTTTAATTCGTTGCATGCTCACACTGAAACATTAACTTTAATTAAAGTCATATTGCGTAACAGATTTCCGTCATTAAATCATCTCACATTAATTTATACTTCTGTGAGAATTTCAACGAATGGTTGTCACAAAATTATGATGCTGCCCAGACACTCGTAAGAGTCATCTCCCTTTGATAAATGGATTGAAAGGAGAACCAAAACCAAAACCACATTAGGCAGATTGGCTGCACCTCTTTCGCTCGATTGCCATCTATTTGCAATTAAGAACCAGGTGCTCTGAAGCTGTTCATGACTCAGTAACCTATTCATGATTCAGTGTGGGTTGTATAGCCTATGTGCATTAAAACCACAAACAGACCATGACTATTCAGACAGGCAGACAGAATCTATACAGCAGTATCTATACAGCAGTATTTAAGATGCACATTTCCAATGAAGAAAACATTCACAATAAAAAATGTGGAGGTGTGAGAAAAACACATTGCACCAGCACAGATATGCCAAGGATACAGCTGGAGTTCTGTTAAGTTATGTTGTTGCATCATGCCTCTTACATCATGCATGTCTGTGCATGTAATCATGAGGACCAGAGTTTTCCTTAAAGAGGAAAAGTCTTCCTTTAGAGTCTAAGGGATATTCCAGAACATTTCAACCCATGGCCTGGCAGCTAACGCTAACTAAATCCTTCGGTCTGTGTGTTGGCGAGAATTATGAACTTAATTTTACTCATTACTCTGTGCAGTGAACCAATGTGAAACAGGTACATTCCTTAAAGCGTAGGTTCGGACCTGTTTTTACTAAAGCGCAATGAACTTTCAAGTCCATGGACATACTCCACCCGAAGGTTTGTTTATATTGGTCGAACATTGACGGAGATATCCGAGCTTGACCAATGCCTTAATACAGCCGCTATTGGCAATTGTGATGTATC
>JASCQY010000053.1:12587779-12599455 GCA_030264315.1 Sardinella tawilis | reverse complement strand
CAGTGAGTCAGAGTCTCTCTCCAAATTTTTTTGATTTGGAATAATATTACCAAGCATACATTTTTATTGGTTTGTTGATGTGAAAGTTATTATTTATTGACACAATAGTCTTAGAATAACACTCTTTTTTATTTTTCTTTCATCAAGATAAGAAGACATTTTTAAAGAGATTCTCTGTAGGCCTACCTGTCTTACCTCATATCTTATCTAGACTGGACCTTACAGGACTTGGTGTTTTTTTTTTTTTATAAGGCCTCCCGGCTATAACTATGATTTATGATTAACGATTCATGATTCTGGCAGTACAATTGGGATTTTATGATTATACTTAGAATTACCTAAACATAGAATTTTCTTCAACAGAAATAAAATGTATTTATTCAAAGGCCTGTTCTTTGTGCAGCAGTGTGAAGATCTCAGATCTCAGGGAAGATAAGCTACAGTTCCTTTGTTTGTTGTGAGTGCATGATCGTGCAAGAAAGGCCTCGGCAAGGGACCAGAGGTATTGCAGTGCAGTGGACATACCCAGCTGATGATGAACTAGAGTAATTTACCAAGTGTGTAGATAGCTTTCTCACTGAATGCAAGTTGTTGGCTTAATGTCGAGTTAGAGAACGATATACTCAAGTTTGTAAGATGGCCCATTTCATGTTTTGTAGCACTTGTTGTAATATTATGAGTTCAGTACCTGTTTAATGACATGTCCACTTCCTGGGGCAATCATGGACTAGTGATGAAAGACTGTGGACTATGGAAAGACTTTAAGGGGGACTTTCCTCCCTTTTTTATGAGGAAAACTGTATTTGTTAGATTTTTTTAATTGCTTAGTTCTGCTTTTAAAAACATTAACATTTTACATAACAATATAGATATTACAGAACAAATAAGATATTGTGAGGTAATTTCAGCTGCTGTAAATAAAGTAGGCTACTATGCTTTAATCTGATGACATTCTGTAACATCCAGGGGGTTCTCTCTACTGAAATAGCAGTTTCTTAATTATATATTAAGACTACTGATATTGTGCTGGAACATTACAGCAATATGTAGTGTCACAGGTGAAATTCTAAAGGACCAAATTAACATAATTGTGGCACATAGTAAGGATGACCTCTTAATTCATTGCTATTTGTTTTGTTAGCAAGTTTCATAATCCTCTACCAGCACATACCCATGAACAGAGAAATCCATCCTTGTCCAGTCAAGGTAATTACCAGGAGTGTAGGACAAGTCCTGCATGTAGCCCTTGATGTCACATGCAGAGATGGCATGGTCCCACATGTGCACATCTCTGATCTGGCCAACGAAAGCCTGATTGGCATCAAACCCTCCTCCGTAACTATCCTGATCTTGGCCTAAGATTATAATGGGTGTTCCAGTAATGGAGCCCCCTGCATGAAGACCCTTCCTCACACTTTTAACCCCATTGATAATAATCTGAGACATTCCAGTGGCCGCATCCCAAGTTGCACAAATAGAATTCCATTTGTTCCATTCAAATGATAAGTGATAGAAGTCTGCCAGCCGACCGTTAACAATTATTCTAAAGTATGAGTTTTTCTCTTTAAACACTGCAAAACTATTTGACTGTGTGGGAGTATCCATGGAGAAAAGTATGAAGACATCACTATCTAAGTCAGTGTAGAACCTCAGACAGACAGAGGCTGAGAACAGGATCTTGGAGACTAATGGAGTCAGTCGCACGTGAGCTGTGCTGGTCCTTTGTGGAAAAGAGAAGACTTTTCCCGACAAGTCTGTTGTGGCTGTGAGATCACATGTAGCATTAATACAACTCAATCTTTCCAGCATTAGAACATGAAAGAACTGCACGCATATATGTTAACTTGTACAGCTAGGCTAATTAAATAATTCCCAAAACTGAATAGGCTGTGTAATTTACATCATGAAAACACATTTTTGTTGTTGTCGTTATGAATGTGACAAAATATCCACTTCACATGGAATTTCCCTGCCACAGTATTGTTATTCTTCTGATCACATTTTAGTTTGAGAACAACACTGACCTTGTGATGCTATGCTGCACCAAGTTACTGTAAGGAGCACCGCAAGCTTCTTCATGCCTTTTGACTTTGTTTTGATGTGAATGAAATATTCTGAAAATAAAAATGTGTTGGTCATGACACATTTCACATCACAATTCAACAAGGGTTTAATTTTTCAGAATGCAGTCATCTACAATACTGCCTTGTTAAGTAAATGGCCTAGCCTAAATTGTATATCCACATGATTTTTAATGATTGAATACTAGGATAACGAACACTTCAACTGAAACTGCAACTGAAAATGCATGGAATAGAAAGTGTAGCTCACATCCTTCTTGATTCAACCCAAGTCCTCAGGGAGAGAGGTCACAGCAATGGTACGTCTATAAGTGGGTTAATGAGGGCATTTTATAGGCTACGGAGGTCCTTCAAAATCATATAAACCAACATTTGTGTTTGTTCTGAGTAAACACAGCTGACACATTCTCAAGGATGTTTTGTTTTTACTTGCATTTTTTTACTTGTAGGTCGGCAAGTCTACTGTAGGCCAACATTGTTGTGAGAGGCTGATTTGAAATAGTACACATGAAATTTGAAATCAAATGGTATATTAAGGATATTTATAATTTTCTTGCCAGAAGTAAATTTTGTAACTAATAGTCAGTTACGTTTTTGACACAACATGCATGCACAACAGTGCCTCCTCCCCACCTCACACATATGTGCGAACCCACCATAGTCTTGTGAAATCCTGTTGGAATATCCTGCTGGAGGTTCCTTCTGCCTACGATACCTGCCAAACAGTGCAGCTATCACTACACACAGTATATATACTTTAGACTATAGCTGATATCAGAATTTTCTGATTCTCACTTTATTTTGTTATTTCTGCACATTGTGTAGCCTACTCAAGTCATGCCATTTAAATAAAAGCAATTCTGAGTTCTGAGTTGGGAAGTCGTGAAATCACTGGAGGTAGGCTAACTGGCATCCAGTTTCAGCGAATCATGGGTGTTGGTGGGGGTATAATGGGCTATTGCAAGGACAGAACCAAAGGGTGGGCTATGAATTATGTTATCTAAATGTAGGGTATATGCATACAACATTAGATTTGCGATTTTATGGCCATAGGTTGCATACCACAATTGAATTATTTATTTTAACATGGCAGCATGGGTATAGCAAACAGCAAGAGGTCATCAGAGACTTCACAGCTGCTCACAACTGGGCTACTAGAGCACTTTATAGGCCAAGGCCTTCAAAATAATGTCAACAATTTTGGTGTTTGTATTGAATAAACACACCTGACTTATTCTCATGAATTTTTTGCCATTGCACCCATGGCTTTTCCAATTTAATTTGGTTTCCAGTGAAGAATGTTTTGCATTCTGTGTGGAGGTACGTGTTCCACATCCACGGTAATCATTAATGTGGCTCTTGGGCCTTTGATTACATTTTCTCCCATAATATTTGTTTTATAATATCTATCTTTGCAGGCTGAATCAGGAGTGTGGTTCTTATTAAAGATTGAAATAAAGAGGGCTTATTTGTTATTATTGAATAAAGAGAAAAAGATGAAGAAGATGTTGCTGGATGAGAATCCAACTCCAGGCCTTTTGGGAAATATTTTTTTTCATTCTATCAATCAAAGAAAGGAGGGTCTCACATGATTAAGGAGTCTGGAAATGACAGAAACCTGTTACTCCTGCAACTCTTCCAAGCCCTAACCAGCAGGCCACAGCTGCCCCCAAATCAGCTTGAATCAGATAGACATGCAGTATATGAAGCAGACCAGTGGTTCCCAACCTTTTATGGCCTGTGACTCCATTTTGACATCACAAATTTCTGAAGACCCCATAGATATTTGTTTTTGTCGGGTTTCATACTCTCTGCAAACAGGACATTACCAGAAAGCAGACATTTCAGCGCCAGGCTGGGGAAGAAATACAACTTTCTTTCTTTATTTATTTTTAATTCAACATTTATGAACATGGGTTTGTTTATAACTGCACGTGGTGTAGTGTTAGTTATTTTATTTATTTCAAGGGCTCCATTTGGGGTTCTGACTCCCACACAGAGGCCACATAGACACATGTCTATGGTCACAGAGTCTGATTCCAGACTGACAAGTCTGCCTTCCTCTTAACCAGGTAACACAACTTTTACTGAGACCTTTAATGAACAATGTGCAAATGGAAGTGACTGCTAAAGCGTGGGCTATAGGCTAGGTTTTATAGTTTTATAGGTTAAGTTCCCAGCTGCAAGTACCCTGTCTTGTCAGACATTTACCTTCCAGTCCACGTGGTGTCAGTAATGTTCCATTAATTGGATTCCAGCCATCGCAAAGCTTTGCACGAAGGAAACACGCTTTACCATCATGGCGGCTTCCACAGACAGCAGCGATGGTTCAATGTCGTCTGTACCATCCACGGCCATGGCCGATTCGAGTGATCCAACTGCTCATTTTCAGTATAGTCTCATATTGCAACATCTTATTGGAGACAAAAGGCCGATCAAAGACCTGAATCCTACTGTAATGGGTGGGCTGCCAAGCCCACAGAAAACAGACCAGGAGAAGATGATCGAACGAGGAATGGAGAGCTGTGCTTTCAAAGCACTTATCGCATGTGTTGGAGGTTTCGTGTTAGGTGGTGCATTCGGTGTTTTCACAGCAGGCATTGATACCAACGTTGGATTTGACCCCAAAGACCCCCTTAGGACACCGACAGCGCGCGAGGTCTTGAAAGATATGGGTCAGAGGGGCATGTCATACGCTAAGAACTTTGCGATTGTGGGCGCAATGTTTTCTTGCACAGAGTGCATCATCGAATCACACAGAGGCAAATCGGACTGGAAAAATGCAGTGTACAGTGGATGTGTGACTGGAGGAGCGATTGGGTTCCGTGCTGGTTTGAAGGCAGGTGTGCTTGGATGTGGAGGCTTTGCTGCATTCTCGGCAGCCATTGAATACTATCTACGGTAGAACTGACAAGCAGCTGGACGGTTTTGCAACCACAAACGATTGAACTGGAATCTCTCATGATCCACTGGTCCATTAACTCGTGTTTGAATTTGGAGTATTCGTATGTTTGGAGTCTAATAAAACTGTCACGAAGCCGGATAAACTATTTCTGTTAGCTGTTTGCTCCATCTATGTCTGTGGACTAATTCACTCTTGAATTTGATGCAAAGTTGGTAATTTCTCTGAGCTCCACAAAGTTGTCAATAGCTTGGGTTGCCAGAGGATGGTCATCAGTTAAATTTGTCCTGTTAAATAAAATTGTGTCATATCTTATGAATCATAGCTTTCTATGCTTATTGGTCTATTTGAAGTAAATATTTATGGACCCAAATTTATATGTAGGCAAACAAGTCAAACATTTTTTTTCTGTGCATACACAAAAGTGATCATACATGCTTTGAGCACCCTCACCAATGTTGATGTTGTTTATGGTATTACATTTGCTAATTATTAGGCCTACATTTATTTTACTTGGCTATGTGGACAAAAATTGTCATTTTGCCCCGCATTTAAATAGGGCTGACTTAAAATGCCCGTTGTAGGTTTCTATTGGAATGACTGAAAATTAACCACATGGTGATAAATGTTTTTTAAAGTTGTAAGGTAACAGGTGTGTTTTGAGATGGCCAACTTTAATGCATGATGGCCTTGAGACATTGTGGAAAAGATGCCATGATGATATGATGGCATATTTACAAGTCCAGAAAGCCAGCAGCTCAATCCAGACTAGGCCTACCTGAATCATACGCACCCTTTGTCATCAGTTACACCACAAAACAAATGTGCCACTGGGCTTAGTCGTGAACTAAATGATACAGTATGGAAAAAACTCCAAACTAAGTCGGGTTTGAATCAATCTCTAGCCTTGTTGTACCAGGTCACCATATGCTGTCAGTAGGAAAAAGAACGAGGAAATGTGACACAACACAGACCTAATAGTGAACCAGCAACTAATACCAACTGAATGTGGCACAGAAAGAGTCTCATTTCACCCCATTCAGTTAACATTAGTTATTGGTTCATTATTTAGCATGTTGCATCAGATTTTTGAGTTCTTTATCCTACAGACAGCAGTGACGAAGAGCAACTGTTGACTGATTCACATTGATTGACAGCGGATTTCCCCTACAGGTCAGAAGGGTTATCTTTTGTTGCGACGGCAGAGGGGTGTGGCACAGTCCAATAAGCAGATGAAAACATTTGTGCCACTTGCCTTTTCTTTCTGTTTATGTACTGAAATCTGATGCACAAAGCTCCATCCAGTTCCAAGTACCTTAGTTGCTTTAGCTACATTGTCCTCCTGTCATACTTCATCAGACCCATAGCCATAGAGACAGCCATATGCAATTAACCAAAATTCATGAGAGAATCATGAGATAAAGAGCAACAATTCCAGTTTTCAGTGACCCCGTGATGCCTGGTGACCTAGACCTGTCACGCAGAACCATGCTGCAGTACATTCCAGTGATTCTGTTTCTTTCTTTCTCCCAAACTCCCAACAAATCCAGTCAGTTTTCATAGTTCAAGTAGAGAGGTAGCGGAGGGTGGTGGTGTACTTGAGTATTGATTTGATTGGTCTTGGAAGGAGAAGTTCATTCAATTACTATTTAATTAGGATAATTTGTTAAGTTATCACTGTTTTTATGCCTTTGAATGAATCTTCTAGGCCTGAGGAGTTCTCTAACCTTCTACTGTCCTATGGCATGGGCCAAGGGCATAGAAAACAGTCCTCATTTAAATCTGTTCAATGCTCCTGGCATGTGCTTTGGCCTATCTGAATTCTGTTGATTTAAATGCTATTTTATTTTTGCGAGTTTAACAAATAACACTGCCTGTTAAACAAGAGAGGACAGACCTTATAATAGGCCTACTAATAATAATAATAATAATAATAATAATAACAACAACAACAACAACAACAACAACAACAATAATAATAATAATAATAATAATAATAATAATTCATTTAGTCAGCCTGTCTATGGTCTATTGCTGTATTTGCAGTGAAACTGGTAGGACTCTTACTTTGAAGGTTTATCTAATAAAGCTGACCCGGAAGTTCATCCTGGCGTGTTTATTGTACATTATGAAGAAGGAGCAAGTTGTCAACTGTCAGTTTTCGGTCTGGTATCCGATATTTAAGAAATTCACAATAAAAAGGTAAAGTCCTTTCTGTCGTCGTCTTATCTCTATTTTGATGCTGTCTTCTACTCCGTCTGTTTGATGATTTGATGGAAAGAAAACACTAACGTTACTGATCAAGGAGTTCTGTGGATAACACGCAGCGGCATGCTAGACGGCTAAGTTAGTTCGTTTGTCATCATATTATTGTTCACAACCTTGCATCCTAATCACAATTAAAACCATATACTTTAGCTCTTTATTTCTGTTGAATATTACACGATTGTTGCATAGGTATGCGACCTTAACTTAACAAAGAGTGAGCGTAACTTAAATCAGTTTGGGAATGCTATTGTTGGTACAGTCAGTGGCAGATTTTACAGACCTTGATGTTTCACGTTAATAGTCATCTGATCTGACCGTATCGTTGAACTGTTTCTTTTGTTTGCAGTTTAATTCTCCCTCTGCCTCAGAATGTAATTGATTATTTGTTGGACGACGGAACACTTGTAGTGCCAGAAAGGTAAGCAGGGTAACTTTATTGCATCCCGTCATGTGTGACATGGGGAAGTTTTGGTACAGTAGCTGTTGTGAGGAACACATGGTCCTAACTAGCTTCAACTCCCCTTGTGTCCACCGCCAGCAATAATACTCCACAAACTCACAACAACACTAGTGATTCTGACGAAGATGATGTTCAGGTATGACAGTTGGCTTGGTAGTTGTTTGTTTTGAATATGTAGGTCTACCCCAGATCTCTAAACTTGTGTTTTCTTTGGCAGTGGTCAGATGATGAGACAACTGAGACTGTTATAGTAAGGCTCTTCTTTATATATCTGTTAATTAATCTTTTAACATAACCTCTTTGGAGGTGTGGTGGGATGTAAAACATTATGAAAAATGATAATGGTAATAAAAACATTAACATTGGTAGGCCTATTACCTGTGTTGGTAAATCATTATGTCATCATTCACTGATTTTTGTTATGTATGTTTATGTGTACAGGCTCCTGAGTTCCCAGATTTCAATGACAAAGTCCTTGAGGCAATTAATTCTCTTGGTGGGTGTGTGTTTCCTAAACTCAACTGGAGTGCACCTCGTGTAAGTTCAAATCAAGACTGTGCAAACATGAATGAAAGAATATATATATATAAATGAGTACATCTGAAAATGTAAATGCCATTACAGTGTTTATGCAATGTAGCTTCTGGCAGTAGTAATAGAATGCATATTTGATTGTCATGTGTGCTCTTTGCTCATAAAACATGCAGGATCTTCCAAATGAATCACAGAAAATACATTCTGAAAATAGATTTATCACAGTATATATAGCTGGAACTACAGTGTTTCATTAAAGTGCATTGGTTCACAGACAAATGTATTGACCACTAACAACTGTGATCGCTCATTTAATGACTACATTAATGCTATTAAATTGTATAGAGGAACTAGAGAGAAACACAATTTGACCATAGTTTTGCTTCTCTACTCTGGAAGAAATGGAGTGCAAATGTGCGATTCAAAATGAGAGAAATTAAGTTGTTTTGTGGTGTATAATGATATAGCCTACTGTTTGTCTCTGTTCTTGTAGGATGCTAACTGGATTGCTTTGAACAGTTCGCTGGAGTGCCAGAGCCTAAGTGACATCTTTCTTCTGTTCAAGAGCTCCGATTTTGTGACTCATGACCTCACACAACCGTAAGGCATTTATTGAGCATGGGGGAGCACGCACACACACACACACACACACACCATGATCAATCTATTTCTTTTTTTTCTTTCTTTGAATTTGCGTTAGCCTAGGATTGTAGGAGCCTTCTAGTCTGGGCTCGCCCATACTTCCTGTGACACTGCACAAACCAAGTTTACATTAAACTCCACCTCTCAGAAGGCGGTTAGTACAGTACATGAGATTGGCCACACTAAGCTCTTATGAGCTTTTGTCGCAATAGCCAGGCTAGGGACCTTCATGAAAATGAATTTTTGATTGTGAAAATCTCCAGCAATGAAGTTAGTCTTTGACCTATATTATTGTATGTGCATGTTTTGAAATCACAGCATATGTGAAATCACAATCATTGCACATTAGATTGACTTCTATGGAATTTATATATAAAGGCTTCTCTTTGTATTGACATTGGATTAGTGCTGTGCTTTTCCTTGAGTCAGCAAAGAGAGAAGCTATCCATTGAGATATGCACACTAATCATATATAGAGGCTGGTTGCATTCCAGAATACAACCCCAAGAATGGTGTGGGTCATCATTTGTCTTTCAAACCCTCTCTCTCTCTCTCTCTTTCTTTCTGTCTCACTCTCTCTCTCTCCCTCTTTCTCTGTCACTCTCTCTCTCTCTCTCCCTCACTCCATCATGCACCTGTCAATCCTGTGATTTGTTTTGCTGGCCCAGCAGAAACAAGGGAGCAGGGACCAGAAGCTCTTGCCATATTAATGTGGGAAATATTGAAAGCCTCCAGGGAAATTTCAAGACGTTGAGCCAGCTTAAGGCCCAATGCACTTTAATTAGGTTATGTTCCATGGACTGTGTTTTCTCCCGCGGTGTGTGTTCTTCCACGATTGTGTGTGTTTGTGTGTGTGTGTGTGTGTGTGTGAGAGAGAGAGAGAGCAGAAATTAAATCAGGTACATGTCAACTCTACACATAGCTATAAATTCCCTAATTTTCTCCCTCACAGATTCATCCATTGCAGCGATGATGATTCTCCAGATCCAGCCATCAGCTATGAGGTGATGTACAGAACAGTACGCCTAGTGTGTACTGATTCCATCATGCAGAATTATACTGTATAGAGATACACTTGCTGTACTGTGGGCCTGATATAATCGCAGATTATTCAGACATCCAGGTAGTCTCTCTTCCACATGCAGTACAAGCATATATGTGTCTATTCCCCTCTGTTTACATTATGTGAATATTATACTCAGAATTATTATGATATGAAATTATCAAGTATTGCGGGTGTGGTGCAGTGGCACTTGCGTTGCTGACTGGCAATTGGTCAGATTCGGTGTCCGAGCCCCATGTTGCGAGTGCATGCCGCTTTGGATAAAAAAAATTGGTTAAATATGGTTCAACTTTACTTTAACTTTCCTTTACAGTATATTATAGCATCTCACAGTATATTATTTGTCATATATTCATTTATGCCTCCTCTCTCCTGTTCCCTGTCACCCTCAGCTGGTCTTGAGGAAATGGAGTGAATTGATCCCAGGGGGGGAGTTCCGCTGCTTTGTTAAGGAGAACAAGTTGATAGGTACCGCATCCTCACACACACACATGCAGTCATGCATACGCACACACACACATACACACACAGGCGAATGGACACAAACACACACACGCACACACAGTCGTATGGATTATTCATGCACATACACACTCAACATGGCAATTTGGCTAATGGAGATTTGCCATGAGCTAATACTCAGTAAATCTGTTCTAGATGGAAATATGCATGCTTATGCCAACTTACTTTTATTTGACATTTGTCTTTCTCTCAGGAATTTCTCAGAGGGACTACACACAGTATTACCATCACATATCCAAACAGGAAGACAGCATCTGTCGGTCTATCCAGGATTTCTTCAGGGACCATATCCAGTACAAGTTCCTGGATGATGACTGTAAGTGTGTGCGTGTGTGTGTGTGTGTTTGTTTGTTTGCTTGATTGTGTGCTCACACTAGGCGGACTTCAGAGAGCTGAAATCTTCAGACAGGCTGACCAATGCCACTGATAGCTCTTTTACTGATTCAGTATGTCAAGTGGGCTGTGAGTGAGCCAACACTCGTCAATGGGCCTAACACTGCCAGATGTAGGGCTGCTCGATTATGGAAATAATCACGATTATTTTGGTCAATATTGAAATCACGATTATTCAAACGATTATCTATCTGTCTCTCTGACTGTCTCTCTGTCTGTCTAATTTATTGTCCGTATTTATTTTTATTTTTTTTAATTGCAGTTGTGTTGGACGTCTACCGGGATAGTTGCGTAAGTGCTCATAAAACAGATTTCCCCTCTAATTTAGTCATTTAGTAGATCATGAAAGAACAAACCCTAATCCCTCAGAGTGCCTGTGCCATCGTTCCCTGTAGGGCCAGGTCTGGCTGATTGACATAAACCCGTTTGGACCGGTCACTGACTCCTTGCTTTTCACCTGGGAGGAGCTGAGCTCTGGCAGCCGATTGACAGCCAGTCAGGCACAAGATGACATGCCTCAAGAGGTGGGTCTCAGCACTGAGGTGCCAGACTTGTTTCACAAGACTCCTGGGTGTTGTTTGTGTGTGTGTGTGTGTGTGCGCGCATGTATGTCTATTGCAATTATTATTATGGAAAATCATAGTAATAATGATAGTAATAATAATGTAAACAGCTTTGGTGCAAGTTATGTGGACTGATGAAGGAATGTGTGCAAATAATTATAAAGACCTGTCTGTGTGTGTGTGTGTGTGTGTGTGTGTGTGTGTGTGTGTGTGTGTGTGTGTGTGTGTGTGTGTGTGTTGTGACTGAA
>JASCQY010000053.1:12488817-12501674 GCA_030264315.1 Sardinella tawilis | reverse complement strand
AGAAAGAAAGAAAGAAAGAAAGAAAGAAAGAAAGAAAGAAAGAAAGAAAGAGAGAGAGAGATAGACAGCCAGAGAGAGGCATCACTGCTGTGTTAAGAAAAGCACTGAATGGGAGTAAATGATCAAATTGCACATTGACTCATGATGCCCTCTCAACACCACTAACAAAGACCCAAACTAACGCAATGAGAACACAATCAAAAGGCAGCGGCAAGCTGCACATTCCATGTTGAGGATTTTTTTTAGCCATAATGAAACCATCCTTTTTTTTCAATCTGCAGCAAATTTAGCATTCAACTCCCTAAATGATTACATCAATCTGCCGTGAAGTCAGGTCGGAGGCCATTTGACTTGCAAATCTCTCTGGAGCGGACTCAAACATTTGCAATCTGGGCAGTAACGGCAAACAAGATGTCGTAATTAGTGTCTATTTCCGAGGACGCGCATATTTAAACTGTCCGTTGTCAATTAAGAGTCAGGCTAGCCTGCAATCACGTTGAGTGCGGCAGAGAGTCTCAATGCAAATGGGGTATCGGCCACCACAGAGAAACTCAAGTTTCTGTGTGCCTGTGTCCTTGCCCTGAGGAATCGCAGGTACACACACACACACACACACACACACACACACACACACACACACACTCACTCACTCACTGACTCACACACATTTACACACACACTTATTTCAGAGTGTGGAAATATTCTCAATTAGCATCACAATGTACTAGATTTTAGGTGGTAACATGCATGATTGGTGATTAATTTTTTTCTATAAACTACTGTTGATTATTTTTTCCCTGAAAACTTTTTCTTACCAATTTTGGCTTGTGAGGGGAAGAATGATGTGAAACAAGATCCACAGACAAACAACAACAACAACACACAAGGCAAACAAACAAAATGACATTAATACAAATGTCTACATATACAGTACAGGTGGCCAATCTGCTGTGCACAAAAAAATTGTCAGTCACAGTCATTTCAAATGACCCTTGCCTGTTATCCATACCTCCATTGACTTACAACAGTCATGCCTGATTTTCAAATACAACAGTTTGACATTTATTAATCTAATTTCTTTCAGGATTAGATTTATTATTTATCTATGTATCTATGTCTCTGTCTATCTATGTATCTACCTACCTGCCTGTACCTATTTTCCTATCTATAAATATTTGCCAAATTAACAAGTGATGAAGTCATGCCTTTCCTCGGCAATTGCAACCTTGTGGGTACTTTTTTTTTTGGTGTGTGTTCCCTGGAGTTGTGCTGTGGACGCAGGGACAGCAGATGAAAAATAATGGATGAAATGGGCTTTGGTGGATTTGAATAAATGATGAAAATGAAATCAGGCTTCCTGTTGTCTTCTGAGCACCCCCCCCCTCCCCCCCCACCCCCTACACCTCATCATTTGTCTCAGAATGGCGTGTTGATTATCTTAATCTACTTGACCTTAAACTTATTTCGAGTAAAATCCAAACAAGACGAGGTGTTCAAGTCCCCAGTGTCCTTACCTGCATAAATACAAATAAAATTCATAATGGGATGGTCTCCCTTAACGCGGGGTGTTGAAAGATCTCCTGTAATTGAGGCTTAGTGTGATATCTTTATGTGTTTATAACCTCAGTCACTTCATTAACAGAGAAATCCGGTGTGACAGTCAATAGCCCTGTTGTTCAAGGCTGCTGAATGCCACCTGTAGGAAAAAGAACCAGAAAATCTGATGTAACCTAGATTGAATACCAAACCAATAACCATTGCCAACTGAATGGGGCATAGCAAAATTAAACTAAAAGTACAGCAAGTAACTGTGCCCCATTAACTTTGGTCTATGTTGCATCAATTTTTTTCGTTCTTTTTCCTACTGACAACACTCCGTGACCTCAAACAACAGGGATATGGATTGATTCTAACCGGATTTCTCCTTTAAGCTCCTAGCTGTGAGACACAGTCAGTGGGTTAGCTGAGAGTCCTTTGATCACTTGTTCACTTCATGGAACTTGGAATATGACAATGTTGACCTGCTTATACACTGACCACCAGTCAGCATTGATGCACTGACCCCAGTCTATGGATTCATGTAAACACTTTATGCCTCATATTCAGGATACTGAAGTGCATGTAAACGTAGTCATTGTTGACATGCTTATACACTGACCACCCCGTCAGCATTGTCCTGACATTCGAGAGGAATGAATGCCTTCTCTTAGCTAAGAGTTGAACTGTGACCTTTAACGTGTCACCGAAGTGATGCTCAGACTGAAATGTCACCTGAAAGAATGTGGGCATCTAGCTTGAGCGGCCAAAAAAACAAATTCCTCTCTCCCTAGGAAATATAATAACCTGAAGTCTGTGGAAGGTAACCTATACACAACCATAGTGGTAAGGACAATTGTAAAAAGAAAAAAAAAACGGTATGAACGACTATTTGGCAATAGTGAATAGTGAAAAGAATGAAATGTCTAGCCTTCAGTAAATGGTTCTGAATCAATAAAACATCTCTTGATTTCACTGATCATCTATACTGCTATTTGTAGCTGGAATTATCTAGGTTGCTAGCATAGATTTTTATATTTTTCTCCATCATGATAAGAAGCAAAGGCCAATATGGCTGGAGACGGCTTAGGCAGCTGCAGTATGAGGAATTTTCTACCGAGTAGGCAGGGAGGTGTTCAGTACAAATAAAGACAGAGGAGAGGGAGAAAAAAACACACACACATTCCACAGTCAGGATTAGGCTTGTACCTGAGGGGAGGGACACACGACCTTTCATGACTATTACAGTATGAAGTTAATCTGCAGTATTTACACTCCCTATTTTGCATAGCTTTCCCCCCTCTATGTCATGCAGTTTTTCATTCTTGTTTTTGCGTTTCTAAATGTAACATTTTTGAAGCAAGTGTTGTAGTGTGAGAGCATAGTGTGTTCTGGATATCATGGGTTTAAATGGTAATAAAATAGCAATAGTGATAGTATGAAATTGTAATAACATAGCAGCCTAATAGTTCCTGTTAGCTCATAAACTTACACCTATAATGCAGGAGACTGGAGTGTCCCACTCTATCACCAGAATATATATACAGATAGATAGCTGATTCAGAAGTGGAAGCCATTTCTGCTTCTTGCATTAGGTTTGCATTCATTTACACACACACACACACACACACAAGCATTGGTGACGTAACAAATAGTACAATACCTGATTCTTTCTGTACTCCAAAAGTTGTGACACGCCAAAGACGGCAGCTACCGCCCCACCCCCTATGAGGGTCCCCTTCGCCACTTTTCTGAAGGCCATCAGTTCCTGTAAGGCAGGTGAACACAATGAGCTTGGAGCAAAGTGTAAAATACACAACAGTGAGAGAGAGACTGGTCCTCAGGCAGACGCCTCATTTGAGTGCTGCTCTGGAGTGAGCTGGGCTGACTTTATAACTGTCTGCTGTTTGCTCAGAGGCTCCCAAAATAGAAATGCTTCACCTAACCACGTGTACAATGCTTGGTTTAGTGAGGAGTTCACGAGTGACTGACCTCGACACCGGGATAATTTTTGGCTAGAGGTCAGTCTGTCTTTTCTTTCTTTCTTTTTTTTTTTTTTTTGAAGCGCTACTTCTGATGTTTGACAAGTTCTCTGTTTCTCTGTTTTTTGTGGAAGAAAATGAGTGGAAATAGGCAAGGGGACAAGGTTAATTTTCCCAGGATTTTTACCCCCTTCCTCATCCTGATCATGTTTTTCATTCAGGCTAACTGATTGCATCAAGGTGGCACCAAGGCCACCTGCAGTTTCAGAATACATTTAAATCAAGAAACTGTAAAGGGAAAATGCTTGTGCTTTCATACACACACACACACACACACACACACACACATGTACAGTACACACACACACACTCTCCAACATATTCATATACAATACATACACATCCTGATACACATCCATACAAACAGTAATACAAAGCAGAACTAACTGAATAACTATACATAAGATGAAATGGTGGGAGCAAATTATCCAATGTATGGGTGTGGCTGAGACACACCTGCAGCAAGGATGTAATGAAAAGCTCGCCAAAGATTCAGCCCAGGTCAAAGGTTAACCCATTCAGCCCTGAGCTGCATGCCTGAGGTATCAGCTGGCAAGCATGAGTGGCGTGGAATAGTAGTAGCCTATGAGTCATTCTTACAATGAAAATCGAAATCATGCCTTGTCCACGTGGATGGGGGTTCGGCCATCCGTCCAAAGCATAAACCTATTAATTACACAGGCTAGTTAGAGCCAGTAACAGTGTCCGTGGACAACAAAGTCAGGACATAGCCTATGGATGTGTATTTTTTTTCTTCGGTTGGAACTGTCATTTATGTCAATGTCATTTACAAATGAGCAAAATTAAGGCTACAGGTACGGCCATTACGCCTATGTACAGGGCAGTCCTGATAATGTTGCGCAATGATGCTCTCGTCCCTTGACCATATCAGACCATTGACAGAGATACGTTTAGGTTAAAAATACCAGTTAGACTACTTCAAATTCCAACCACCATGAACAGCTATTGTAGCGCATTATAGGCCTACTTGTGAATACAGTGACCATTTATTAACCATACCTATCGTCATGATTTCCTATTTATTTAGACACCGGCTCCTTTCACATTGGGCTGTGAGGAACCACTACAACTGTTATAGCCTTGTGTTCACAACTATTCACTACGCCGCTACTTCCCTTGTTACCTTGACTTGTGTAACTATACACCTATACACGATTGTAGTCTATATAGCTGAGCTGTGACCTCACGTAGCCCGATTCCATGTTAGCTGTTACATGTGTAGCCATGCTGGGTTACATGATAACGATAACCGTGTTGGCACTTGTCCAGGAAGGTATCATTTACTGACTTAAATGTTATCTAAATGACATACAGTTGTAGTATTAACACTTTTCTCGGACCTTAGGACGTATTATCATCTTTACTTACTCTTCACTTGTGTCTGCCGCTGTGGCTTAGGTGAGATCCTGTGCGTTATTGGTTACATGTAATGTCAAAGCTGTATCGATGTTTCCCCACCCTGGTACCAGGAAGTAAGACAGGAAGTGAATGATGGACAACACTGGGAACAAATAAGAGTAGGCGAGGTTTCCAGTATTGTCCAATCGTATGTGGCCTAGGCGTTATCCTAGCCCAACCTTGACGCACTTGAGGAAAAGCTTGTGATAATCTTTCCAATTCTTTCTTTTCTTTTTCTTTTTTTTAAGTGTGCAGTTCATCCAAGGAAAGTCTCACAATGTGATCACAAACGACATGACATAATATATCTTGGCTAATAGCATTGATATTACAGAAATATATTTCTTATTAAAGTGTTGCAATTCCATTTTCAGCACATGCTGGTTTTTAAAATGATTAAGCTATGTTCATAATTTTTTCTTTGACTTATTATCAAGACTTTTGGACATGTAGGCTAGGCCTACACCAACAGGGAAATCTATTTAAAAATATGCAACTTAAAGACAAAAGAGAGAAAAAACACTTTAGGCCTATATGGAAAAAAATAATCTTCTTAACATTATTCTCACTTTGATGTGGTAATCAAGTGCGTATTTAATGTAATTGTCGTTAATAATGCAGTTATTGTCGATGGAAAATGGAAATGGGTGGTTGAGCGCATGGTCATCTGGAGGAGATGTAGCCAGAAGTTGGAGTGCGCGATGTATCTAGCGTCATGGAGTTGAATACTGCTGACGTTATTACTGACGCAACTCGCAAGCGCTGAAACAATATGCCACTGTTGGTGTGGGATTCCCTGTCTGCAGAAGCAAACGACCGATGTCTGTCTGTAATGAGGAAATGAGCTTCACAAGCTCAAAAGACGAGGCAAAAACTTTCCTTTAAAAGAGGAACTGTAGTTGGTGTCACTGTTTCAGCTGCGCACGTTTCTTTATTAGGGCATCTTTTGCCAAGGTGTAGTCTATTTTCAGGGATTCTCCTTGCGTGTTACTTTTCTTCTGTATGCATACAGCTTCTTCTTGCACCTGACATGCATATTCTACTAAGTGTGAAATTTAGACTACAAGTAGTTTTTATAGATATCAAATATAAATTAATTGCTAAGACGTATAAACCACCAATATCAGCTTAATGTAACAATAGGTGTAACTTGTTTGAATTAAGACAAAAGTAGATAGGCTATGGAAAGGTGTAGTAGTTAGGCTAGTCTACACGAGCAACAGTGCGCATTAGGCTGTAAATGGGATTTAATCTCCACAAGATCCTACAAAATGAGTTTGATTACTTATTTTCTATTTACAGTATTCGTTACATTTATGTTGGCCTTTTTGGTTTCTGTTTTCTTAGCCTTGCAGAGACTTTTCAGGGAGCAGGGTCAAAGTGTGCCTTAGTTCCCAAGGAAGAAAAACGATGAATAAGGTGCAAAGAATAAGTAGCGAGACCTAGACACCATTTGAACTATTAATGACTTCGCTCACTTCCTCTGTCTGGTCAGTCTTTCTGTACAGCAGTATAGCAGCAGAGCAAAGAGGAACACGCGGTCCGCCAGTTGAAGTGGTGGCGTCATGGACGAAAATGACGTCCAGCCTTTTTTCGGCACGTGGGCTGCGGCATTCCAAGAGTAGATAAACAAAGGCGCACATTGCGCGCTGTAGCCAGTAGTCGCTCAGAGCGCACTGAGAGAAAGTCTCCAACGACGGAGTTATCCCTTTTTTTTACTCAGTCTCACAGGACGAGGATTTACTGCCAGACTGTCCGCTGACTAGGATACAAACATAAATATTTGACCACTCATCTGTATGGATAAAGAGCGGTGCTGACACCTGAAGGTACCCACGTTTTCGCTCAAATATAATGATCATTTAATAAGTTTCAATGTGCGTTTTCAACTGCATGGGTGTTTGAATTTGTCTTTCTAGCTCAAACAAGAACATGGTTTATGGTTACTACTAACTTACTTGCAGGAGCATTATGTGGATCAGAGTTGCAATGGCATACTCTTAAAAAGATGGGTTTTACTTAAGAACGCTTTTGAACTTGAAAAGTTTTACGGCTACAGATATTTTCTCAGAAATATAAACATATTGTATTACATAATGGCAATGTAATATTCGGATTCTGTTGAATGTACAATGAATCAAAGAATACTAGAGAAGAGGATTCAAGGAGATGGCTTTATTGTTCAGCTAGCTGTCCCCATATCAGATTATTCCAACCAGTAGGAAAATGTCCTGAGCAGAAACGGATTCAATTATTTTAAACAAGAGATCAAAGACGAATTGAAGAAAAATTAACTTTTTTGCTGATAGATGCTCAGATCACTATAAACATGAGACGATAACACGCTGTTAGTACAGCCATACTGTCAACTGCGTCATGATGTTTTTGCTACAAGTATGCTTTGTTTACTCCAATCACTTAAGGTCTGTTTGCTGTTAAAACAAAAAATCGCGCACAGACGTGTGCATGGTATTATGGTAGCAGTAGGCAAGGCACCAGTTGCAAGGTAGCCTTGAACATGCAACGCGTTCACATCTTTTTATTTACACAAAATCCAGTGCCACAGTGCTAAGACGTCTTCCCTCCTCTCGTTGACAGCCATGCCCTGCGTCCAGGCTCAGTATGGGTCATCACCGCAAGGAGCAAGTCCAGCATCCCAGAGCTACAGCTACCCGCCAACCAGAGAGTACAGCTGTGACTTCCTGACGCCCGAGTTCGTCAAGTTTAGCATGGACCTGACTAACGCTGAGATTTCAGCCACCACATCCCTCCCGAGTTTTAGTACTTTCGTGGACACCTACAACTCCGGCTACGAGGTCAAACCCCCTTGTCTCTACCAAATGTCACACGCTGGGGACCAGCTATCAATAAAAGTCGAAGATATGTCCGTACACGGATACCATCCCCAACCTCACATTTCGCATCAATCCGAGGAGATGATCCCTCACTCGGGTACCATGTACTACAAATCCTCTTCTCCAAGTCTCTCGGCACCGCCAAACTTTCCAGTCACAACAAATCACGGGTGGGACGAGACGGGGTCCCTCCACACATTTCATCAAAACTATATGGCGACTTCACATATGATGGACCATCAGCGCAAAAGCGCTGTCTCCCGACTGTTCTCCTTCAAACAGGCTTCGCCGTGTGCGCCTGTGTCTGGCTGCACGATGCGCTTCGACAGCTCCCCCGCGGGCCACCGTGTAATGGAGGGGCAGAACTTTTCCGTTCCCGGCGCCCTCCGAAAGCAGCACGGAATTGGCTTTCACCACTCTCTACCGCTGGGACACGGACACCATCTGATGGAACAAATTCCATCGCCTCCGCCTAGGGGGTCACCTGCGTCCACCGAGGGCCTGTGTGCCGTGTGTGGAGACAACGCTGCCTGTCAGCACTATGGTGTGCGGACATGCGAGGGCTGCAAGGGATTTTTCAAGGTAAGGTGAACCTCTCTTTAGTGTATGCAAGAAAATCTTAACTCTTGCGTAATGTCTCTGAATTGTCAAAAAATATGAGGACACAATTTCAAACATCACCGAAAGTGGCTTGGGCGCATATGGAACACCTGAGTTCATAATCTACATAATTTTATAATAGCCTATGAAACCATTAATCTACACTTTTATTATCTGCATGCACGCAGTCCTTCCAAAATGAATGTGCACTCAGGGGCTTTTTGTCAAGTATTTATTCATTTTTGACAAAATCTTAATTTGGGGAGAGATTGGTGTGGGCTGAGCACAGTGACTCGGGTCAACCGAGCGGAAATCCCTGGGGTCAAATTAAACGCGCTCTTTATTTCACCATCCTGATAGAATCATCTCGGCACTCCGATGGGAGGTGGGTGGAGAGTGCGCCAGGGGAGCAGAAATTATGACTGCCCACGTATTTGTATTTACTGAATGTCTGCTCTGTCCGCCCCTTGAATGCATTACGCAGCTTTGGATTGGAGATCAGGATCTGAAGTACTAACACTAACCATTTTGAACCGTGCCACACTAATTGGCCCGGACAAGTGTTTGACAACTTTTTTTTCCTACTTTGGCTGTTGCGTTTCAATGCATATGGAAAGCCACTCACTCGCTCTCGTTTGCAGAGAACTGTTCAGAAAAATGCCAAGTACGTCTGTCTTGCCAACAAAAACTGTCCTGTTGATAAACGACGGAGGAATCGGTGCCAGTACTGTCGTTTCCAGAAGTGTCTTGTCGTGGGGATGGTTAAAGAAGGTACACCATTTGGCGCACAATTGGTTCATTTAACATGATAATATGCCTACAAGCCCAGTAACATGTTTCCTCTTTTAAACACCACAAATGTAGCCAAATTAACTTATGTTTCTTTTTTTGTTGTTCTGTTGGTGTAGTTGTTAGGACCGCTAATTTAAAAGGTCGTCGAGGTCGTCTGCCGTCCAAACTGAAGACTCCACAGGATCAGTCTACATCGCCACCTGTCAGTCTTGCCACAGCACTTGACAGGGCCCACGTGGATTCAAACCCGCCCATGTCTCGACTGGACTACTCAAGAGTGAGTGGAAATGTTTTGTGCAAAATGTCTTACATTCAGTAACAAATTACCTTGTAAATTAACACAATTGATTTGATTTTACGATGTATGACCCAAGAATTTGTGTTCTTTTGGAATAAATAAGATCATATAATTGTGAACACAATATGCCGGCCAAGGCCAGCCCCTGTGATTATCATGTTAGGGTAGTAATAAGCACGGATGTGTGTAACTATCCTACAAATCTAGTGACTTTAGTCTCGGTAGGCTTTCTGCAGGGATGTTGCTGGTCGTATTTTAAGGCCCATTTAACGCGCTTTAATTAAATTCCAGTTCCAAGCTAACCCAGACTACCATGTTACCGGGGATGACACGGAGCACATACAGCAGTTCTACGACCTGCTGACTGGGTCCATGGGCATTATACGAGGTTGGGCCGAAAAGATACCAGGGTTCTCTGATCTCCCCAAAACGGATCAGGACCTCCTCTTTGAATCGGCGTTTTTGGAGCTCTTTGTTCTGCGCCTGGCGTACAGGTATGCCCGTTATCTTTCTCCCCGAGAGCAGTTTGCCAAACCTATGAAAATCACACATCACTTTTCTAATAATCATGCTCTCCAACACCATAGATCAAATCCAATGGAGGGCAAACTCATTTTTTGTAATGGTGTTGTTCTGCATCGGCTGCAATGTGTCCGGGGTTTTGGAGACTGGGTCGACTCCATAGTGGAGTTTTCAGCCAACCTGCAAAGTCTGAATCTGGACGTCTCATCATTCTCCTGCATTGCTGCGCTTACCATGGTAACAGGTGAGCCAAATAAAGAATTTGACCTTATAATGCATCACATTGAAAGCATCACATTTTACAATCCATTTGCGCATTTACCCTGTTTCCCTTGTGGTGCATGTCCCTCAATGGAATGCTGTTGTTTTTTTCTGCAGAGAGACACGGACTGAAAGAGCCGAGAAAAGTGGAGGAGCTACAGAACAGAGTTCTAAATTGTTTGAAGGATCAAGTTACGTTCAACAGCTCAAGTCCCCACAGTCAAAATCACCTTTCCAAACTCTTGGGAAAGCTTCCCGAGTTGCGCACGTTGTGCACTCAAGGACTGCAACGCATTTTCTACCTAAAACTTGAAGACTTGGTCCCCCCGCCGGCAATCATCGACAAACTGTTTCTGGATACATTGCCTTTCTAAATATTCCAACTGGATTTATTGAGATTATTTGGAAATCAGGTCGGACGATGTAAAGATTTACAGCGGAAAATATGACAACTAAAACATCACTAAAATTATTTCTTCATATAGTGTGAAGGTTGCAAAAAAACGAAGAGGAGACACATAATTCAGTTCTGTCTATACCATTAGGCTACCTACTTAGTTGGTTTATTTTTTGCGCAAAAAATGGGCATTTGAAATTATGACGTTTTAAACATAAAAACTGAACCACTTCTTGCTTGTTTGTACCAGAGATTACCTATGGAGATGTGGTCACAAATTCAGTTCAGCTACAGTTATCTGCAGCCAAGACTTGTTCAGTAGTCATGTGCAGTAAGCAATGACTTTCACATGTAACCCATAATAGTGCTAAACATGTTTATTTGTACAATCAGAGGTTTATGTGGCAATTTCTAATTTTCTAGAGTTCAATTAACAGAACAACAAACAATGTCTCTATCTTCGTCTGTATGTAAGAGATGGCCAGATAAAGCATTCCTGAGATAGCTTATGTATATTTTATAAATGGCCTCTAACCACTAATCGTCCATTTTTTCAAGGTATGGTTACATACAGATTTTATGAAATATGATTCGCCGAGAATATACATGTTTGGCTCAGCTCTGAGCAGAATGTGGAGTTCTGCTAAAATAATTTGTTAGTACTTTGTGAGTTTGTTCTACATTTCTAGATTTGGTGAATATGAGTTCATCGTATTGTTGTTGTGATACAGGTTTTATGATAAAACTGCCTTTGCATGGAATTTCATAATCCATAAACACGCTGTCTTAATTTCTTACCCGAAATAAGTTTCTGACATTGAATCTAACATGTAAAGCCAGAGAGACTTAACCAAATCACACTGTATTTTCTAAGTTTTGATCGTTTTGGAAATGCAATATGTGTTGATAAGGTACCCTGTATGAAAGAGAAATATTTGTTTTGCTAATAAAGATGTCAAGTAATAAACTATTTTCTACTCGTTCATAGAATGTTTATGTTCATAAGATTCAGCAGCACCAAATGTAAAAGTTAATTTTGTTTCTCATTTTGAATCGGATTGATTCCTTTTCAAAGGATCTCGTTAGGTCATTTTCAAGATACATCGACCATGAAGTGTAAATGAAGAGCTTAATTTGTGGGAGTCACATTGCGACTATGTTTAGCCTACTTGAAGCGATTTTTGTAATCTTAAATCGTATTATTGGCCATAAAAATATGTTTATACAAATCAGGTTCGAGGGCATTTTAATGTCTAAAGCAACATGACAGGTCGCATAGCCTATTTGTGAATTATTTCCATATTGTTTGAGGTGAGATAAACTGCCACGCCTGTCTTGACAAATGACTTATTTAGGCAAAAGAATTTCTGTTACACCCCAAATCCCGTCTTTATACTTTTTAATAGTTGATGGGGTGAGGTAGGCTAAATACCACTTCTAATGAAGTAATGCTTGCACAAACATTAATTCGCCACATTGGCCCCCAAAAGAAAACAAATAGTTCAAATATTGCAATTAATCATCAACAAAGTTATTCGCATATTTTAAATGACAAATTAGGTTAATTAATCAGAGTCAGTAGCATTCAAATTGCGGATGAGCGATGCGCGCATGTTCCGACGTCGTTCCATGCTTAACGCATCTCATCTAAACTGTAGCAAAAAGAAAAAAAAACTCAGCACTTGGTCTGCTCAACAATACATACTGTTTTTTCTGTACTTTTAGAAAACCCTTATTTGCGAACTGCACATCCAATGCAACCCTGTTTGTTGGCCCCGTCATTAATCTTAAATATAGGCTACTTAAAACGCATGGTGGACACAATGAAAGGTCAAACGGGCTGAGAATCCTCAGTACTGATAATTCTAATAGCATAAGCGTTTGTCCAGGCTCATTTGACCATTCGCTCATTGCTGGCACAGCTATTTTACAACATTGCTTCTGTGTGGCTAAAACATCTTTTCTCAGGGCAAATTTATTGGGAAAGTCTTTAAATAAGCAAAACAATCTAAAATGTAAAGCTGAATGTAAAGAAAGGGGTGTATAAGTTTTGGCTCCAATCTCTCTCTCTCTCTCTCTCTCTCTCTCTCTCTCTCACACACACACACACACACACACACACACACACACACACA
>JASCQY010000053.1:12463619-12472207 GCA_030264315.1 Sardinella tawilis | reverse complement strand
CACACACACACACACACACACACACACACACACACACACACACACACACACGCACACACACACACACACACACACGACCCCCCCCCCACCACACACACACACACACACGACCCCCTCCCACCGCCCCACACACACACGTACACATACACACACACACACACACAGTGGCTTGGCCTTATCTATCACTCCATTCTGTGCTTTAATAATCCCTTAATGCATTTATTAATTTCATTTATCCAGAGTCTAATTGTTCATTGACATACCATTTTGATTACATTAGTGCATGAGACACCGAGAAGATGATGAAGCACACTATGCAACCATTTTAATGTGTAGAACACAGTCAAATGTAAAGCTTTCTTAAACACATACTATTTGATGGGTTTAATGGACAACAAAAGCTTTTTTTTTAAGAAACACTATATGGAGGTTTTTTGGGGTTTATTTGTCTAAAACTAGAACCCGCTACATAAAAGGACACAACACGAAACTGTTGGGAATAACACTTGTGTAAACAAATTATAGGATTAAAAGGAACAACAAGGGTAGCTCAAATAGTGGATAGCAAAAAAGTTACATGGTGTTCCTTTAAACCATTTTGATGATGGCTATGGTGCATGGGACAGACAAAGTGGAGTTTGAAGCCCACACTGAGGTACCATTTTTGATGGCTTTTATAGTGCGTGCATGGTGACAGAATGGAGTTTCAGTCTCATAAGGTTCCTCTCCACCCTCATTAGTGCTGGTCTTGATTGACACCATAAATCTGCAGCAGAGCTCCACCCCTCTCTCGGCCAGCCACACACAAATGGTGACAGTTAATGAGGCGTTCACCAACACCACGAATAGCCCTCTGTCACGCACAAATATCCACCTCATATTTTACCAGCCTCGGCGAGTGCATGGGGAGAGGGTGGTGGAGGAAGGGGCCCGTGTGAAATACGATGCTGTGGACGGTGTTAATTACCCCAGAGAAAATTAATTGGTAGGGAATAAAACCCGGCTATGGCAAATGGAATGTGAATGGTCAGGGTTTTTATTTATTTATTTATTTTTGGTGAGAAAGGTCATCATGTCTCAGGAGGACCAGAGTTTTCCTGTCTCCAGGGTTCATTGTTTTTTTTGTTTGTGCGTTTATTTTTATTTGCTTGTACTGTAAACCACTGTGTGGTTTAACTAAACATCTACAGGTTGTTCTTTAGTAAACTGAAGTTGATGATGAAGGTGTTAAAACCAGCTTGTCAACACAGACAAAACATAGCCTCTGTCTCTCAACAACATACTTGCCATGTAAACTAACACAATATTTCTTTGTTAAATATATAATTGCATCCACACAACACACACACATACTATGATCTAGCCCAATGTTGCCTGCTGCCATTTATTGTGTTAGAGGATACGGGTGGGAATGGTGAACCGGTTATGAAGTAGACCCGAGAATATACACTAATGCTTCAGTCTGGGATCATAATGTGCTTCTCTCCTCTTATTAATGCCAGCATGTTCTTTAGACCATTGGCAATTGTTCATTCTAAATGTAGAACTGAAATAGACAACACAGTTCTACATGGTAATCATAGTGATACGGCTATATAGGTTACTGAAAATACGTGTAGTAGACTACCTACCTTCTCTACTGTAAAGAATTGACAAAGAGAATTGATTAAGAATCGGACTGATAAGCAGGATCGACAATGGAATCAGTATTGATAAAATCCTGTCAGTTCCCGCCCCTATGCAGGATCCATACTTTAGATACATGCATTGACCATTTTGTTCTTAAAAGAATATGCCACCCAAAAATGAAATTAAGTCAGTCTTGGTCACCCATTAACTTCAAGCAGTGAAAAAAAACCTGTTTAAAATCCGTCCAGGTGTTGTCCTGCTTTGCAAGCAGCGTTTTTTGGCTTTAGCTTAGTGCAGATGCTGTAAACCAAGGGAGTCAACTAGCATGCTAGCTAGCAAGAGTGACACCCTTGGTTTACAGCAACTGCGCTAAGCTAAAGCCAAAAAATGCTGCTCCCAAAGCAGGACAACCCCTGGGTGGATTTTAACCAGGTTTTTTTTTCGCTGTTATAAGTCTGTGCCCGAGACTGACTTAATTTCATGTTTGGGTGGCATATTCCAAAAAAGAAATGCAACAATTGACTACAAGAAATGTGAAGAATGGACTATGCGAGAATTTTAGGCTTTCATGGCTCCCCTCATATAGTCTCTTGGTGAATTTATTTTGCTTGCAAGATGCCATGGACACCTCACCGAATAATGAAACTGAAAGCAACCTATGAAATTGTGGGTATTACCTTGTTTGTCAACATGCCACTTTCTAAATAATTGAATCCTACCATTTGGTTTGCAAAGAAATCCACATGTTTTGGTGAGAATTTAGGATAGCCTACTATAGTAACAAAACAACTTAGACTGTAGTCGGAACGCCATAGTTACAAAAAACTTGCATTAGATACCTTTAAGCTGCTTTGGTCTCCCTGAATCTAATTTTTACTCACTCACATACTGACGCTTCATGGCTAAAATAATCTCATAATATGAAGAATACTAGAAAAATAAACAGACTGCATCCATTATAATTGTGTAGATGGATTCGACAATAAAATGCATTAAACTTGACCTCCACACTATCCTCCAAAGGATAGGTATGACTTTTCAACTCTTCAATCTACTGTGCCACAGTCACATGTGAAACAATCCTATGATAACTCCCTTGATTTCCTTAAATGGTCTCAAAAACATGTGCGCTATGTGTTCCAGCAGCCAAGCAGACAGCAGTGCCTGGAGTGGGCCAGTCATAGGATTTTCCAGGGCCCTTGCACTTCAGGGACTTTGATGTCCATATTGATTCGGCTACAAAGCAGTCAGACCCTTATCAGCTCCCTGCCAGAGAGATGGTGTGTGTGAGGAGAAGGCAATAACTCCATCTTCTACCAACCAGGAGGGTGGAGGAGAGAGAGAGAGAGAAAGAAAGAGAGAGAGAGACAGTGACTGAGAGGAGTGAAAGACTGTTAAGTCTCGGCCCGGCACAAATCTGAAATTGACGTTTTGACACATGAAACAAGAGTGCAAGTCACACATTAACACAACCAGGGGGGCTGAAAGACTCAGGCCACATGTGGAGAGAGTTTTTAGTGACTCATCCCTGATTTTTTCCCCTCTTGTCTGGAAGATACAGAGCGAGGTGAAGAAGACCCATTGTGCTCGATAAGAGTCTGTGAAGAATATACTTCACCTCAACTGTCCTTCACAGGAGGAATGTAATTTCACGCTTGAACATTTCTCTAGTTTACTTATGGCATACCTTAAATGTGCTGATCTAAGTTTATTTCAAAATTATCATTAAAAAATGACATTTCATATAAAAAATGGCATGCACATAATTAATTCATGTGTGCATGCATCCTTATACTAATTAATTAATAATGTATCTAAATACATACAGTAGTTTACAGCCATCCAAGCAGTCTAACTAGTACTGGAGAGTATCGCTGTAGTTGCTGGTGTCCTTAGTTTTAAATATTTATTTGTTTAAATATTATTAAAGGCAGCAAGGTGTGCATGCAAACAGCAGCAGTAATCAGTAATCCATAGGCTGGAGATGCCATTATTCTCATGTGGTCCTTTGGGAGGAGGTAGTTAAATGTCAACATAGACATGAGTGAAGGTGTGCGTGAGAGAGATTGTATACGTGTGTGTGTGTGTGTGTGTGTGTGTGTGTGTGTGTGTGTGTGTGTGTGTGTGTGCAAGTGTGCGCACGTTTGTGAGTATGTTTGTGTCTGAGAGAGAGGCAGAGAGAAAGAGAGAGACAGTTTGTGTGTGTGTGTGTGTGTGTGTGTATGCACATGAGCACCAGCATTCAGGGGTATCTGAGTGAAACAGTGGTGCATTTCATCATCAAAGCTCTTAGTGGCCCTGACAATCCATAGCATATACCAAACAGAAAAATAAGATATTTGGTAACGGTTTACTGAAGGTTTTCGACATGAGTGACATTAACCTGTCATAAATATGACATGTATCATGAAGTGTTTATGACTTTGTCATTAAGTGTAATTCGTTTGTTGTCATGTCTGGCCCCAAACAGTGTCAACTTTACAAAAACCAAATCACAACCGTCATGAACATTAAAAAAGTGTTGCTCGTGTTCATGACACATATTAATGACAGGCTCATGTCACTCATATGTTGAAAACCTTATGTAAAGTCATACTAAATATTCTAACCAAAGATTATGGAATATTGACCAAGATAAAGCAACATACTATGTTACAACGGGAGCGAACGTGAATAGTTCCGGTCTGCATAAATTGGCACGTCACAATATAAACTTTTACCTGATTTTCTGTATTATTAGCGAATGAGGGCTCGACTTTGGTCTGCATAAAGGGGGATTTTGCCCCCCTCCCCTTGCAAAAATAGAACACGGAATTTAACGGATGTTGGTTCCTCTCGCTTCGCTTTTACCCTCTCTGTTCTAACTGGTGACTGTATGCAGCTCTTGACAAAAAAACAAAAACAAAACAAAAAAAACATTCTAAACATGACTGGGAACAAAGGTGAAAACAAACAAAAACAACTCTGTTTAATACCTTTCTTGCTTGTCTTACCGGGCAACATCCAACAGCTTTACAATAGACACTTAAAATCATCCAGTCATTCAGGTAATGAAGCCTGAGAAGTTGTCTCTATGGACTCAGCCTTCCTGGGGTATCCCCCATACCACCAAAAACTCATTATGAATTTTACTACTACAATTACTACTCAATCTACTACAATTACCCACTGGGATTCAAATTATTCTCCCTGATGGTATATACCCCCCTTGAATGGCCCTCAAAGTGACTCAACCTAAAAAACTCAACTTCTTTCTTTCTTTTTTGTCAAAAATGCTACTAAAGACAACTGTGTCTAATGAGACTCTCAACTGGAAGCCATAGGCCTACAGTATCTGGCACACCCCACAGTGATGATCCCGGAAAAATGATTTCATTTCATCAGTGTTCAAATCTATTTCCTCTGACCCTGTGGATGTGTGCAGTGGCCACTAAGGTCAGGCCATGGGCTGCAAAGTCCAGAGGTGTCCCTCATACCTGATTTTCATTTGCTAGTGTGACTCTATTAATGCCGACCTTTGAAACTAACTTTGACTATTACTTTCATTACCTTTATTACTTTTAGTGTAAAATCATTTACAGTACATTCACCATATCCAGTATATGTCAGATTTGGACATAGATATTTTGAGGAAAGTCTTGAAATATGAACCAATGTTAAAAAGAAAGATCATGCTCTCTAGTAAAGAGGTCTCTCTCTCTCTCTTTCTTTCTCTCTCTCATGAGGATGTAATTTTTTCCTCAGTATGAACAAAAACCCAATTGAGTGATGAACCAACACAAAATACAAACATGCACCTGCCATAACACTGACCATCATGTAACCATCACAAAACCAGCATATGGACAAACGGCAGCAAGGGAATTATGGATGTATCAGGTGTCGATCTTCATGAGGAGATTCCTGTAGTGGGGTGATAACCCAGGCCAGCACTCCTGCATTATATTTCCCCCTCTTGCCACCACTAAATGATTTATTGATTATTGGATCAGGTGGTTATCATGTGGCAGGTAGACTAGCCAGGTAATCTCCTTGGATTAATCCATCTTTTCATATGAAAGCTTTAAAGTGGCAGATAGTCTATAGGAACCATATTGCTTTTGTGGCTGTCTGTTACAAAGATGTTTCCAATTAAATATTTCATGGTGAGATTATTGGTCAGAATACAGGTTATAGGGTTAGTTGACAAGCATCCTTTTGGTTAGCAGGAATTGTTCCAGTTTAGTTAGTCCTTGTTTACTGTGGATATTTAAATGTTGTTTATTTTGTGTGTATGCTTTGATACAAAAAAAACACCCTGTCGTTCTGAGAGAAGATAGCAAACTGTGGCACTGAATTGAATATAATGCAAAGCAACAGAGAATTAAGTGTCACTGATAAGCCATGTTTATAACAGTCTTGTGTCGCCCATATGAAGACCCCTCCAAAGGAAAAACAGCATGTTTCCTAGATCCACCAGCCGCTCTAAGTAGACAAGCAAAGAGCCTGACTTTAAGTACAACAGCACAAGGTTGACAGATGATGCAGGTTGGTTATCCCAGTTGACACTAAAGTCACTTAAGTCAGGCCTAGTTTTAACACATCAACATTAACACCAGACATGCATTCTAATTCCAATACTCTCAATTAGCACACAATTGCCAAATAATGTCTAGTTGTTTATACATATATAGTAATGTAAAATGTATATAAAATGAACAGTAGGCTACTGCTAAAATGAGTGAGCTTGTGTGTGTGTGTGTGTGTGTGTGTGTAAGTGTAAGTGTGTAAGAGTGCACATGCATTTGCACAGGCATAGCCCATTGTATATTGAGAGAATCGTTGGAGAGAGGACAGACAGAAGCACTATAAGACTGACAGTCATGAAAGGGACCTTGTCTTTCCCTTTACTCAATGTACCGATGCATATCTCATGGAATGTGGAACACTGCTCGTTCTCTGACAAAATTAAGTTAGATTCTGAGAAAGACCAAAATACCTAAAAAGAGGGAATAATTACTGTACCCTTGACATAGAGGAGAAAAAAACAAGCTCATTTATTTTCATCACAGTGGATAAACAAAGATTTAAGTCGAAAAAAATCACAAGATTCAACAGTGGTGTGTTTTACCACCCAGAGTGACATTGTAAGTCAAAAGAGAACAGAATTAGTTGTCTAAAGAACCCAGAGACTACCATTGTGTCTCTGTGTATCAAGACAGCAGAACTCCAAGGCTTACTTCTGGAAGACATCATCAAATATGTGCACAATAAATCACACTTAGCCAACACACAGAATGTCCAGACCCCCCATGCATTAATGCAGGTCCACAACCCAAGTCATTCACCCGAATTCATCTTAATGGAGGCATCTGGTGTGGCAGAGCAAACGGGATGGATATCGGCTACCTCACACCTCTGTCTGTGTTGTCCAATCAGTGTGGGGCCTTGGGGAGACGAGGCTGATGTTTGTCCAGCCCAGGTCAGTGACCTGCCTCTCCCAAAGGCTGACCACACACACACACACACGCACACACACCACAGGTACACACCATAGGTGCATACACACACACACACACACACACACACACACACACATACCACAGGCACACACAGACATACAAACACCACGGTCATGTGCGTACACACACACACACACACACACACACACACACCACAGTCAGACAGGCACAAACACACACAGACCACAGGCACACACACACACACACGCATACACACACACACACATACACATATACACCACAGGCACACACACATATCACACCACACCACGGTGCTCTGACTCTCACTGTAAAACATTTTTAACACATATGTACATGTGTGGAACATGCAGGCTATATCATCACATAGACCTACACAAACACCACCACCACCTCCCTTTTTTCTTCAAGAAAACCAACCAATCTTACCAAATGCTTTGAGTGATGGTTGTCTTTGGACATTTTGAAAACTGATTAATAAGAATAATTATGAAATAATTTGTGAAGTATTGTAAATTATTCCAGTTGAAGTGACTAATTTCTGAAAAGGCTAATTTCTTTTCACCAGCCAATTAATCAGAATAACTAATTGGTTCCATTATCATTTTGGAAAGTAAATCTGATAGCAGAGATGAAAGAAGAGATACCCTTAGTGTATGATCCACCATTGAGGTGAGGTAGGCCTATTCATTACACTAACGATGACACCAGATAGGAAAATCGGATAGGAAAATGTGTCTACAGTTTGAATGATATCATTTTACAGTGATAAATGTGCGAATGCAGTTTTTGTCAGGACTTGCACAAAACATTGGCAGTATTATATTTTTTTACTATTTTGACACATTGATTATCAAACACCATACTTAGAGGTCACGTACCACAGAGAGGGTAGAACTTGAGTGATAGCAGGACTATTCTGCAAACTGTTGTTGTAAGTGCAGATGGGGGGGGGGGGGGGGGGGTTACAATAATGCTTTCTTGAAACTCATCCCAGAATGACTCAATGGTTATATGGTTAATGGATATAGTATCCTTATCAAAGATCTTTGCACTAGCCACCTGTATGTCCAGTTCAACATACTACAATCCTCTGCCCAATGCTACATGTAGCCTACTGTACTGTTGGTGGTTGGGAATCCTGTGGTATAAGCCCATGGCTAGAAGAGACTTCCCCATCCAAATCCCATTTTTCACAGGGCCGTTTAATTAAACTGGGCTCTCCTGTCAGTGACGGATGCAGCAGTGGGGTGGGGAAGGGAGAGGGGGCCAGACCACTGTGACAACTGGCCTTTTCCTGAGCTTTTCATGAGTGGCAAAAATATGAGCCTCCGGTGCTCAGAGAGGCCCTAACGAAGATTTAGAGGACTGCCAGGCTACTCTCTCTCTCTCTCTCTCTGTGTGTGTGTGTGTGTGAGAGAGAGAGAGAGAGAGAGAGAGAGAGAGAGAGCAGTTTCTGAGAGCCTTTTTAAAAACACT
>JASCQY010000053.1:12458619-12461119 GCA_030264315.1 Sardinella tawilis | reverse complement strand
ATAGATTGAAATATACTGGAATATTCCTTTAATGTTTAATGTTATTTCCAGTACAGTTGATCATCATGAAAATAGATTCAAATTTAGCTTGTGCCTATATGCAGACATAAAATGAACAAAGAAACACACAAACAAACAAACAAACATGGATAAAGAAAAACGAATGGATATGAGCACACACACACACACACAGAAACCTGTCACATGCTTTACGAATTACGAAGGACCAGAACAAACAAGGTTTGCAGGTCTCCACCGATAAGCACCTTAGAATGAGCACTGAGCTCTGGGGAGACCTGAGAAAACAGAGCCAATGATGGACAGAATGCCCTTGCCTGGGCCAAAAATTCAAAAATCAAATCCTTTACATTCATCACAGACAGACGATTCCACGGTCCTGGATTAGACCACTGGATGGCCAGAAGGGAGAGATAGAGAAGAAGAGAGAGAGAGAGAGCATTACAGAGGAGAGAAAGCCAGAAAGAGCGGGGCAATAAAATCCAGAATGAGAAAGAAATGAGAGATTAAGAAATGGAAAAATCGAGATTAGATTAAGAATATGAGATGAATGAGGGGAGAGAGAAAAAGAGAGATAGAGAGAGAGAATTGACGGAATGCATTAGAGATGGAAAAGATTCTGATCACTCATCCTCCACCCATCCATCCACCCATCCATCCATCCATCATGGGAATATCTGCCCTCTTTGGGGGCAGGCTGGGAGGCTGAGAGGCTGGCTGGGTGGCTAGGTGGCCGTTTGAAGAAAATTGAGCAGATTTAAGATGAAGAGCCTCTCTGGAGGAATGCGAGGGCTGTTTGAGGATTATGACGTCTCTCCACTCACAGCGGCCGGCCACTGTGGCCGAGCAGCGAGCGAGGAGCGAGGAGCGGAGAGCGGGCGGACGGACTCTAAAGGCACCAGACTGTGCGGCTCAGCTGAGACGGTCTCTCCAGATGGGGAGATGAGACAGATATAGATGGGACACAGGCAGTTTGGCTGAGCAAAGTTACGCTAAGCCTCACAACTATTGCCTCATGAGAGCAGGAGAGATGCAAGGGCAAATGTATGGGTTATTCTGAAAGGACAGAAAAAAACACACATTATAGTTCAGGTGAACGGTAAATAAATTCTCGGAGAGTAATGTTGATGGTATACATATTTGCCCATAAATTGTGTGCAATCAATTAAGCTATATCCTTGTGTTATATTTTGCCTATTCACAACTATGTTTTTGTATTATATATAGATATCATAAAATAATACTCAAGGTGATAAGCATCTCTTTGTCTAAGTTACATGCTGTATGGTTTTTTCAATATTATTATTTTCATGGTGAGGTCAGGGTCAGAGGTGAAGAAGCGATGTAAGACTGCCATGAAAAGCCTGGACACGATCCACTGACAGGGCCAGCAACCACATGCCTTCAGTTTGGGCAGTGTAACTAATGCAAGAGCACCATCTAGAGTTCAGAAAAGGCTATTGACTTCAATTTCGACATAATGTTCAGAGGGTTCAGAAGTTTACACACACACACACACACACACACACACACACACACATACAGATAAACTCTGTGCTCATGCACATTCTTTTATATGCTCTGATTTGACAATCCTCTTGCCTTAAGTCAGATCTTTAATGTGCTTTTTATTTTGGCCTATGACCCTTTTCATTCACACACACACACACACACACACACACACACAGGCATGCACACACGAGCGTGCACACATGCATATATATACAGTACACAAACACACACTCACTTATGCTCTTAGTCTGCAAGATTAGACTGCATGAGACTCTAACGATCCCAAGAAAAAAATCAGTGAGATGTCCCTGATTTTCATCTCAGAGGTCTGGACACCTTACATTAAGGGGGACAGCCAGTGACTCCTATGACCTATCTAAATGTCTATGAAGCATTTGTGTGTGTATGTGTGTCAGGGGGTGAGGTGGATTTTGTATGTGTTTCACTGTTTCTGATGAACTGATGAAAGGCTTGCTTGGATGTATACAAACTCCACTCTGAACAAACCAGGAAAAATGTTTAGCCTATCCTTAGCATATCCTTGACCCAAAGTGTCAATATGGTTCTGAGTCATGGCTGATTTTTATTTTTTGTTTATTGTAGCCTGATGTAATTGTAACACTGCTTTTTAGTACTATTCAAATTAGTGTGCTTGCTCACTGAAAGGCAAGAGGCAAGCACACTATTGTTCTTCTTAAGTTTTCTTCTTCTTCTTCTTCTTCTTCTTCTTCTTCTTCCGACACATTTTTATGGCCCCCTACTCCTCCTAGGGCGTTCGAAATAGAGACGCCGTTCCAACTCTGAGACGTCCGGGGCGATTTGAACTTGATGGCTTGTATAAAGTTTTTCGTGACACCTTGTCGTTCGCCCGTTATTCACGTTTTTCGGCGGACTTTTGGCCCATTGAAATGAATGGTAGAACTTTGGAGCGATGATGTCATAAACACTCCTCCACTCTAGCTGCTAGAGT
>JASCQY010000053.1:12376350-12387840 GCA_030264315.1 Sardinella tawilis | reverse complement strand
TCTCTCTCTCTCTCTCTCTCTCTCTCTCTCTCTCTCTCTCTCTCTCCCTCTCTCTCTCTCTCACACACACACACACAAATCTGTTTGATCTGCAAATGACCTGGAATCATGTGCCCAGGAGTGCTCTGTCTCCGCCAGTGCAGCCAGTCTGCCCAGCACTGCTTCACCCAGACGCCATGGAATATGGCACAGTCCTCCAATATGCCCTCATCCTCTGCTCTCATGCTCAGCCCTCTGACAATGCTCAGATGGCAGCAATAAACTCACCCCATAGCTACAGTATGGACATACTGTAGCCTTCAAACCGTTTCAGAGATGTAAACAAAAACAATGCTTGAACGTTCTATTTTGTTCCCAAACTATGTCCACGACACTAACATAACATTATGGAATGTTTAACCAGAGACTCTTTGGGAACAGCTACCGAACTTGAACTTGAAACGGTCTGTACCAATGCCAATAAATGGACACGCCATTGGGACATAGAGGCCCTGTGACTGTTCTCAATAAGAAGATTTAAAAAAGCATGTTTTGGCTGGAAGGAAAAGGATGGTAACCTTTATCCACTAATACATGTGTTGGATCTGGTTTGATTTCCGCTCAATCAATTACGAAAAAAATAAAAAGAAATAAAGCTTCATTGAAAATTCCAATGACATGCTGATATAAACAAATAGTTTTCCCAAGTGGCTTTCCTCCATAGTTCTCTTATTGATTTCTCTGCTCATTTTCATGAAGTGGCTAAATTGAAATGAGCATGCTCATATATCAGCTATACGACCTCACCATACACTCTCAGCTGGAGTCTTATGGGTTAAACTAAGACAAGTACGGCTTTACTGGGTGACCTTGTTTTGCATACGAGAGAGAGAGAGAGAGACTGACTCCAGAGTCAGCCACGAACTACACACTGCTGTCAGACATGCATTATTTACGCTCAAGTGCAAGAAAAGCGGCAGGATTGGGATATAGTCTATTTCAATTGAAGCTAGCTCAGGAATTTAAATATTTCACAAATTGCACATTTTTTATTATTAAATTCGCCCACTCTATGTTTTCCATTCTTTATGTTCTGTAATTTCAACAATCTCTTCTACTGGTCAATAAACTATTGTGATACAAATGTCAGATGTCAGTGTTCCACACACACAATTAGTAAGTCAAGGTGGTGGTGGTGTGTGTGCGTGTGTGTTTGTGTGTGTTTGTGTGTGTAAGGGGGGGAGGGGGGAGCAGTCAGAGACTAGTGACTATTATCATTGGGAAGGTTATGTTGTACAGTTTCATATGATATATAACAAGAAAACACCCTAGTCTGTTTTGATGTTATGTTAGGCATACAAAATATTGATGCTTTCTAGTGACGTTGTCTAGGTGGGAGGTAGTTAATTATAAAGGGAAACCCTGGATGTGTGACAGTTATCAGAATGATCCATCTATGGGGCATCACACCACTTCTATACGCTCAGGGATGTCACTAGGCAAACTCCCCCGCTGTGTCATATCTCTACCCATCATGCACTGCAGGTGTAGCTGCCAGCCCGGCAACAACTCAGCAAATGCAGCGTCATGAATAAGTGAAGAGTTGAACGTAGCACGCATTTGGATCAACCAAGGGGTTCCATTTCTCACCCAGGGCCCGGATGATGTGTATGTGTGTGTGTGTGTGTGTGTGTGTGTGTGTGTGTAGCGTGAGTGTGAGTATGTTGCCAAGCAACGCCCCCAAGAAAGTTGGAGACGGTCTCCAAGAGCGATCTGATCCAAGCGAGGCTATGCCAGAGCGTGCAAACACCCAAAGCGTTTATTAAATGTGTCTGTCAGAGGGTTTCCTGTTTGCCAGTGAAACAATAGTTGCTCCATTTACTAATATTTACACAAACAAGGACGATTAAGATCAGCAGAAATCTAAACAACTCGCATCAGATGACCTGAACTGGATGACAATGCCCTCACTGCTTTAAAAAGGGAGAAAAATGCTGGACTTTCATGTACTAAATGAGTAACTACAATCAACACGGACATGAACAAGTAGCTGTTCTCAGATTCCATGTTTTAAATAGACCAAAAGTAGATGTAGTAGAATAGGTAAATGCACTGATCCCAGCCTCTGAACTACAGGCAACCCTATTTCCAACAACATACACACACACACATACACAGACACACACAGAGACACACACAAGTTCGGAGTGAAGCAAGTGGCCATTTGGAACAATTGGAACAATTCTGAAATTAAAACCAGCTGGCCAATGTGCTTATGTGACTTTTCCAGTCTTCACAAGTCTAATCCTGTGGACAGTAACAGTAGAAGAAAGATCTGGATTGCAGATGCATGAAATTAAATAAGGCCTACAGTAGGCCTATAGGAAGCAAACTGGACAAATGTAAGTTCAGCCTTAGTCCAAACTCTGTGAAATGGTTTAACCATCCAGATTACTAGCTGATGAACCTTAACATAGGCTCCTCATTTGATGTTTGCTGTATTACTTTCAGACACTGCTACTGTGGTTGGCAATTCGCCTACATGATGTATTTTGCAGGCTTTTGTAATTGACAGTGTAGATCATGACCACAGTATTAGCCTACAACTACTTTGTAACCAGGGGGAAAGATGTCTATAAGACATTTCTCAATTAAAAGTTGAGGACAGCAGTTGTTAATGTGCAATTATAGCATTGAAGAGCTGGCATGGCTAGACACGCGCACAAACCCGAGATTCCATTAAAATAGAGTGCGAGAGGCCGTGGGCTACACTTGCATGTCGTTTTAACTCTGTACTATTATGTTTTGACAAGCTGAAAACACAGCAGTTTTATTGTGGACCAATGTTCTTCAGTGGTACCGCGTACCAAGTCACTTACCTGGCCCATTTTCACTTTCAATACTCGACTATCATTGGAGCTACCTAATTACTTTGTCCCACATTCACTATTTAGGACACTGCGTGCCTGCGGACAGTGGAGCCTATGGCTAGACACGCGCACAAACCCGAGATTCCATTAAAATAGAGTGCGAGAGGCCGTTTAAATGTTCATGAAGTCATTCACTTACCACAAGAACCGAGGTGCGAACCACTTCAGACACACTCTGTCGGAGCTCGGCAGCCGTGCCCGGTTTGCTGAGTCCGCGCGTGAACTTTCTGGTCTCGGGCTGGTGAGTGGTAGTAGTAAGAGACATAGCCGCGCGCGTCTTCCAAGTTCACTTCATAAACGGCTTGCACACATCCAAGCTGGTAAAATGTGTTACTCTCCACAGGACCACCATCAGCCCCCGGTTTACTGCTCTTAGTCGTCACCAAGCAATACAGCGCCCCATCATCTCGTCCACGAGCGAACTGTGGTCACTATCCGCTGTCGCACGTGCCGCATTGTTTGTGCTATGTTTATAAACAGCTGTCTAACCCCTAAAAGTGTAAAGCGTAAAAAACTAAGTCCCCAATAGCACGGCACCCGTTTCCTTATCGTCCGTTCCCCCGAGACTCCATTCTAAGCTCGCCCTCTCCACTCCGTACGTAGCCGGACTGCAAACGCTTCGACACGCCTCCTTTCCTCCTGTTCGGAGAGCAGAAACACCCTGAGCTCAACTGACAGGTGAGGAACCAGGGATGGAACAACCTTTTTTCATCCAGAGACGAACTTTGGGTTCAGCTTTAACGCACAATACTAGGTAGCCTTGATTAAAAATGGCAAGTCTAGATCAGTAAATATAATTATTTAGCCTCCATGACATCACACTGCCATAGGCGTTGATAGTAAAAGGAAAGCCATTTAGACTAACAAAAGTCACATTTTATATAATCTAATTTATTCTTATTAATTCTACTTTGCCTGGGGTACAAGAAATGTGCTGTAGGATTGACAGGGTTGACACATCTTGATGTGCCATGAAAACACAAACTAGCGGACATATAAGGAAGTGCTATTATTTTATATATTTATTTTTATACTTTATGTGATGACGTCCACAAGATGGCGCTTAACATCCACATCAAATTTGAGTACAAGACAATATTGAATGCAGGTTATAATTTATTAAAATGCAGAACGTAATAATAATACAATTTTACAGTCATTGACTGGTTATACAAATCACAGGATTCAAAACATACAATGAGACAGCATTCCGCATGAATGAGAGCAGTTGTAACTACAGGCTACTTGGACATTTATGATAGACTGGAAAGATTCAGGCCATAGTCAGCCAAATGAATGTCGAGCTTATTAAATTAACAGCATACACACACAACCTTCCCCAACCTCAAAAGACACACACACTCTCTCTCTCTCTCAATCTCTCTCTCACACACACACACACAAGTCTCAGGGACCACGAGTCGCATTCTGCTGATGTTGGGATGTTAAGACACTTACGAAAACAGGTAAGGGTTTTCTCTTGTGCTCTTAAGCTTTGGGCATGCACCAAACGCACACACACACGCACACACACACAAAAACAGTCATACAGGGGGTGTGATAAGCTGCTTGCATCCTAGGTTGTGTGTGCATAGTGCACAATGTTGCTGAGGTGTGTGTGGAGTAAGGATAGCTTAGCATGCACTGTGCATTTAGACACTGTCCAGGGTTTTGTGTGCTTGACATGTGAACTTTGACCGTTTGACCTTTCAAGCTCCTTACATTCAAGAAGGGGAACCCTGACCATTTTGGAAAAGGACGCATGCATTTTTACTGTTCTCACTCTCATTTATGCACACCCATACACACACCACATGTAAGAACACATACAAATCAGAGCCTCTATTCATTTGGGCATACATAGGCACGCACACACACACGCGCACACATGCACACGCATACACACACACACACACACACACACACACACACAAACACACACACTTGCGCACACGCACACACACACACACACACGCACACAAGAACACATTCACATTACAATACATACAAGAGAATGCACAAAAGGACATTTGTTCTTTCCAGCACACACACACACACACACACACACACACACACACACACACACTCACGCACACACACACGCACATTACTAGGCAAGTTCAGATAGTGAGGAAAATTGGGATCGTGACCCATGATAGCATTGTGTTTGTTCTCTACACAGATACAAATCTTTAGTTAAGAGTCTGAAATACAATAAGTCCAACCGCGCTTTTGCACTTTTTGCCTTCTACATACAGCCCTGATGGCATGCAACTAAAACGCAATAAAAAAACAAATTCAATAACAAACAAACATAAAAAAACACAACCCCATAATAATTGTCTGGTTTTGGGCAAGGGTGGTGCATCTGGGGGTGTTTAGTGCTTTTGTCAGCCTGGGGTGCTTTTCCCAAAACCACAGTTTCTAACCAGTTCGCAACTTGCCAATGTGGCAATGAAAAAATGCACTGCAACCAACAAAGTAACTAACCTCGTCAGCAACTATCATTTTGGGAAGTTGCACCCCGGATCGCTTTCATACCCCAGCTCCCAAGACGAGGGGACAACAGGATTATCATCTGTAGAGAAGTCTCCACAGGGAGGGCAGGTCTTGCAACTGGGGGATTGTTTGACAGTTTTAAGTGCAACCATTTCTCTCTCTTTTTTTTGCAATTTCAAGCAGACAGCCCATAATAATATACAAAAATAATTACACCGACAATTAAAAAAAAAAAGAAAAGAAAAGAAAGATTTTTGCTAAACATTGTGTAGAAAGTAGCTACAGACTATTGCACATCTTCAAGAGAAGGATACAAAATAAAAAGGTAAAGAAAAATGGAGACAAAAGAACATAACCGAGATCCTAAATTAGTTGTGAAGTCCATCTAAAGAGCGATACAGCACTGTCAACAGGTCAGTCCAGTTTTGAGACTGTCCTTAGTGTTGAAGAAGAGTTTCTGTAGCAGAGACCAAGGACAAGGCAAACACGCATGATTTCATATTTAACATTGTCAGGTCATCTTTTTATCTTGACAATTACGTACTTTTTTCTTTTACATCTTTCTTTTTTTAAGTTTAGAGACCATTCTTCACGGTGGTCATCATGGATACTGATTCAAGAATTGTGATTTAGATATTAAAAAGTGCAAAGTAAAAATAAAAAAGAATATAAAAAAGCACATTAATCAAAACTTTACACCACAATATAAAAAAAAAAACATGACTGATTTTAAAAATAATGGGACCACTAAGTGCCGATGGGATCCTGCATAGCTGAGATTGTTTTTTTTTTTTTTTCTTAAAGCCATCTTGTCACAGGGGCCAATAAAGAACAACATTAAATCCAGCACTTAAAACAAAAACAAAAACAAAACAAACAAATAAAACACTTCCACAACTCCAGTCATTCTCTCCACCACCTCCTTCCAGGCCTTTGCTTCAGTCCACCGAACGCAGCGAAAAAATAAAATAAAATAAAAATTAAAACGTAAGGTTCCGAGGTTTTAAGGGTAAACTATGAACAGTGAGTACCAAGGGACCGAACAAGGCTGAGCTCTATGGCAACGCACTGCTGTCCTTTCATCCATCTTCCTCTTACACCCCCAACCAGTTGTGATGTAAGCCAGCTCAGTCCGCTAAAACTCTATAGGCATATAATATGTTAGGGACACATGGGATGGAGTGGGGTGGGGTTGGATAGGGCAGGGTCAAGGGTCATGGGTCATACAGCAAAGAAGGGGTAGTATACTCAATAGTTCAGACCCTAGAGAGGTCATTGGGGTCAGGGCCATAAGCTGAGGTCATGGTGCCCCCGCGGCTGCCTAGGTAGATGGCGGTGGTGGATTTGGGCCGCTGAGCTGAGGTGTTGTGGTTGCCGCCCCTGGCCGTGCCGCCGCTGTGCGTGTTGTTGTTGACCTCTGCGTCCAGCGTATCCGTGGAGATGACCCAGGTGGAAGGACGCCAGCGCTTGAGGGCATAGGGCGTCTTTACGCGCTTCTTGATCTTCTCTCCAGAACCTTCCTTGCTGTCCCTCCCCATGTCCTCCACTGAGGGAGAGAGGACACACAAGACACAAGATGTGTTACTGTATGAAATATGCGCACGTTAAATATGTTATCCATGCAATTTTTCAATACTCTACAGAAACAATGAGTAAAAAATAAGAATGCGCTTACTGCACGTTCACAACAAGAACTACTATGTAAAATTGTAAAACTGCTGACAACACTCATTTAAAAAAAAAGGCTAAAATATCTGTGTTCATGTCATGCATTCCATTTCACATGACTGACTTGTGACGTGAAAACTGCCACATTATTTACAGCTGAAAAGCATCATACCAAATTTCCATATAGTTGAGCTTTTTTAAGTCTGCTTCTAGGTGCCCAAGGTTAGTAAATTGAATCACTTTGGTCAATGAAAAGCAAATGACTTCCAGGTCTTTTACAGCTTTAGTAGCTGTTGGTGTGAACGCACAAGGCAACAGAGGCATGGATGGCTGAAAATGGAGAGATCTGATAGGACATGCTGACAGACAGGATGGGGGAAGGGGAGTGGGAGTGAGGTTAGGCTGGGTGCAGTGGCAGGTGAAGGTGCAGGTGTACAGCACAGCATGTGTACATGTTCAGAGGGCAACAAGGGAAGGTGGTTCAGATGGTTCACAAATAGGTGGGCGAGTGCGTGTGACTCTCGTTCTCACTTGTGGAAGTCAGTGTGGTGACCGACAGGTCCAGGGAGTTGGGTCTCTCCGGCCTGCGGCCCTTGTGCTGCCTCAACAGGGCCTCCATGCGGGGCTGCGGGGGTGTCGCGAGCTCACCGCTCTCCTGGAAGCTTCTGGAACTGCCGGGGGGGGCGTCCAAGCTGGAGGTGGTGTTGGTGCCCGTGTTGGCGGTGGTGGGCGCCTCGGAGGGTGGCACCGCGTTGTCCGCGCTCTCGCCACCTCCCTCGTTCTCCCCCTCGCCTTCGCTCTCGCCGTTGTTGTTGTTGCTGTTGTTGTTGTTGGCGTTGTTGGGCCGCGCCTCCCGCCGCAGCAGCGGCTCCTGCTCGTCGGGACTGGCGGCCAGCAGGCCGAAGCTCAGGTCCTCCGAGCTCGCCGGGCCCTTCCCATGGTGCCCACTGGCACCACCACCGCCGCCGCTGCTGCCGCCGCTGCTGACACCACCTGACGCTCCTGCGACGGCATCCGTGACGGGCACGTTGTTGGCGACCGTGACCAGACGAGGTTCGGCTGCCACGGCGACCGTGTTGGCTTTGGCCACGCCGGTTTCGACCTGCCGCAAGTTAGACTTGCTCTGCTTGCCGAACTTGAGGCGGAGCGAAGACGACGAGGATGACGAGTCCTTCCCAGAGGTCTTTGCGTTAAGCGGCAGGCTGCTCGGCCTCTTGGGGAGGTTCTGCTGCTTGGGTAGCGGATGGGCAGAGGCCCCGGAGCTTTGTGTGCCATCGCCGTGGTGATGATGATGATGATGGTGGGACGATGAGGATGACGATGAGCTTCCCGTGACTTCGGCGGCCATCTTGATGAGCGGGTAGAGCAGGCTGTGCGGGCCCGAGGCTAGCGTGTCTGGGGCGCAGAACTGCTTCTGCGACGTCTCCATCAGGCTCTCGTCGGAGCTCTCGCGCAGGTTACGCTCCACCTCGCTGGGGTCCAGCTTGGGCGTCTCCAGGTCTTCCTGCGTGAGCACGGGGCAGTGGTGATGGTGGTGGTGAGGCGGCTGGTGGGGGTGGAGGTGGTGCAGCGTTCCTGCCGTCGCCATCGGGGGCTCGGAAAGCGGCGTGAGCGTCAGTCCCGTGGTGGTGGTGGACTGACTGGCGCCGCTGCTCTCGGGGCTGGGTAGCCTCGGCTGAAGGAGCTGCTGCTGCTGCTGCTGCTGCTGTTGTTGTTGGCGCTCGTAGTTGATGCAGTTTCTGTTTTTCTCCACCACGACTCCGCCCCCGGGGCCCCCTGTCTGAGAGGCGGGGCCAGATGAGGAGGAGGCGTCGCCGCCGCCGCCGCCTCCGCCTTGAGTGGTTTTGGGCCGGCCCTCGGAGTCCTCGATGTAGGAGGAGGACGAGATGTCCGAGTAAGGACCCACCTTGGGCGTCCGCCGGACATGAGACAAGTTCCTGTGGGAAAACACATCCGGGGTTTGGTGTCACAAATTAGCTGTGCAAACGGCAACACTACTGCTACTTCCATTAAACATACCGTATACAAGCACTGGTAGTGCAGCAATAATATTAACCCAGAAATAACACTAAATATTCAATAACTAACCATTTGAAGGGATTATTTATTGATATGCTGGCAAACCGCTTTGATTATTACTCACTAACAATTGATTACTGATCAACGAATAGGTACATAGGTTCTCAACTGCAGATTTTTCTTCTAAAACAGTCCAAAATGATAGTTTAAAATATGTTATTATGTACTACATTCACAACAGTGTGAGTCAAGGAGGGCAGTCAACAATGTTTGACGTCAACCATTGCTGCAGTGAGCAAGAGTGCTTGAGTAATACCAGCATGTTAATTTGTACAGGTTTCATACTAATGTGCTAATCACTAGTTACTGATTAGCTAACAGGTTATCTGAGATATGTAGGGCAGCTTTCAGTCAGTGCCAAATAATGTTATCTGCAGTCACGCTGGGTACGAATATGTGGCTGAAAACAACAGTTAAAGTAAAGGATTTTTAATTCATTCCCCATGCTTTGTAGTGGCTGGATTAACTTCTTTGTTTCAAACACAAAATAGTAATTTCTCTCAAAATAATGGCTTATTGTCAATCAATTTTGATTGTTCACAGACTTATAAAATAGGCAAAATTGTGTCACACCAGAAATGCCTGGTGAACTGCACTACATGGTTTGACTGGTCAGATCTTGCACCATCAGTCTGCCGCTGACTGGGTACCCTCCAAGCTCTAACTGGGTACCGTAAACACTTAAAAATGTGGTTTTACTACAGTGTGTTCCTTTGACTGCTTCATAAATAATTCATGAGCGCAGGCTGCTGATTGGCTACCTGTGGTTGTGCAGGGCGGTGCTAGTCGGGTTGAGGGTGGGGCTGACGGACTTGTCCCGGTCCCAGATGAGCAGCAGCTCAGCCATGCGCTCCTCCGCGCACTGGGCCGTCAGACGCGCCTCCGCATCCTGATCCCAGCAGTCCTCCATCGTCTCCTTCAGGGAGCGCACCGCCTGCACCAGCCAGACAGAGACACACACGTTTCTGTTTGTTTGCTTTCTTCTTTTTTCTTCTCACCTTCATATATTACTACACTATTATAAATATAACGCTTTGGCAATGTTGTAATACCATCATGAGAATCAAGCTCACGGAACGGAATAGACAAGAGAGAGAGAGACAGAGAGAGAGAAGGATGCAAGGGAGAAAAGAAAGAAGAGAGAGGTTTTTGGGAGTGTACTTGTGTTGTTAGTCTCACCAGACTGTTCTCTTTCCAGGCCTCAGGGAACTTGGGCCTCTGCTTCTCACGGCTCACCAGGACCTGCATGTCCTCAAACGAGGGGTGTGGGCCCGCCTCCGCCTGGAACGCCATCTGAAACTCAGGCACAGTCTCTCCTGGAGAACAGAAAAGGCGATTTAGTTTAAAAAAAACATGTTATGTGAGTATAACATTTCAATGCATGCTAGTCATGCGGATTTTGCTTGTAAAATGACTTTGGTTTATAATTTGTTTGTTTTATCTTGCTATTATCTACAGTATGTGTACTTTATGCTAATTTAAAACAATGTAAATCTACAGATATTGAGATCATTTGTTTTCTCTTCTCTTTCTGCTTGATTGCCTTTGCCATATTAGTTATGCAAATAAAGCACTCAGAAAATTCAAGAGAGGGAAAGAGTGGAGAGAGAGAGAGAGGAAGAGAAAGACTTTAAAATCCTTTTAATACCTCAAGTAAAAAAAAAACAAAACAAGCATGCATTTCACATCAGTAATGCTTGGAGTATGACCACTTAGATATGAAACATCTCCTGAAACATCACAATGCCTTTTCAGAAGGCTGGGACCCTGTCCATTAGCTTGTGTAAAAGCATACTTCATCTTAATGCATGAGAGAAAGAAGGGGGTTGCACAGGAAGGGATAGAGAGGACCAGATGGCGGGAAGCACAGAAGACGACGACTTAAGAAAAATCCATGTGTGTATCTGAGTGCATATGTGTGTACTGTAGGCATCTTAACCCGTATGTGTATCTGAATGTGTGTGTGTATGCGTGTGTGTGTGAGTGTAGGTATCTATATCTAAGTTTCCAGATGTGTGTATTTATGTGTGTGTGTGTGTGTGTGCGCGTGCATGAGCACGTGTATAGAGGTAAGAAGATCAGCATATGAGGCTCGCCCAGTAGAGCAGGCTCAGGTCAGTGTGTGTGTATGTGTGCGTGTGTGTGTGTGTGTGTGTGTGTGTGAGTGTAGGTATCTATATCTAAGTTTCCAGATGTGTGTATTTGTGTGTGTGTGTGTGTGTGTGTGTGTGCGCGTGCATGAGCATGTGTATAGAGGTAAGATCAGCATATGAGGCTCGCCCAGTAGAGCAGGCTCAGGTCAGTGTGTGTGTATGTGTGCGTGTGTGTGTGTGTG